>CACSLK010012531.1:6052499-6067101 GCA_902706635.1 Striga hermonthica | reverse complement strand
AAAAAAACTCTAGCGAGCTTATCTCATAAGCTTTTTTAGGTAGCTTTTCAAATATGCCCATTGAAATTCTTATTTCTTAGCTTATTAGCTAATTTTACCAAACACTTTTATGATATGCTAGTTTTTTCAGCCATAAGTCATAAGCTATCGGCTGCAAACTTGAAATTCACTTAAAAGCTATATAGACTAGCTTATCAGCTTATATATGCTAGGTTACCAAACATATTCTAGGTATAGTCATATTTATGTAAAATTATCCCAACAAAGTAAAAAACTTAGTTTAACTAGATTTCACGATATGCAGTTGCCAGTAACTCGAGCCAAATCTCCAAATCTGACGAGGCGAAAGAGCTGTGGTGATGCAGCGAAAACTTCTCCAGATGACAAACCACTTTCTGGACGAGTCACTCGTCACAGCGTGGGCCAGTTCAAAGATGGTAAAGCCTCTCCTATTCTGAAGAAGTCTTCTTCTCCCGTTACTCCCAAAGGCAAGGACCGAACAAACGGGCCTAAAAAAGTCAAGAGTCAACAAAAACCGAAAGATACACCAGCTGAGAATTCACCTGTGAAGGAGCCCGAGCCTGAGCCTGGGAATGGAGATTTATCCATTGTCGAGTCTTGAGTTTCCTCTTTCTTTCTGTTAATAGTTTCTGACTTTAGTGTTAAAAAACAAAAAAAGACTTGGAGGTGTTTCTTTTTGTGATGATTCAGGAAAAAAAAAGATGTTTGTTTGTTATGTTGAGGGCAACTTTTTCGTTTCGCCCTACGGTGACTTTGCCGAAGGTAATGTCTGAATTTCTCTGCTGAGTACATATATGTCCTGTGTAATTTTTATTTAAACAGTTTTTTCGTGTATTATTCGAATACAATGACTAGCTTAATCAAACGCGCTTTTGCGTTTGAAGAAGAAACTGAGATGAAACTTCTGCTGGTTTTTTTTTTTTATTTTTTTTTATTATTATTATTTTTTTTTGGCTTCTAATTTTGGTCTGGTGTGACTAAATAGGATCATTTTAGCTGTGTGAGATTTTGTACTTTGAAAAGGTTTTTGCAGCGGTTTTTGTTAGGGTTCCTCCATGGGCACTCTTATGTACATGCTTGTGTACAGAAAAATAAATTTTGGGTTGGGTTGGTATTTGGTTTACACTATTGAAATTTCATACTATAAATAATGTTATATACTATTTTTTTATTTATTTTTGTCTTTTATTTTTATTTTTATAATAAATTCTATAAGTATACATTTATTTTTACGTAAAGATATTGCTGGCTAAAGGTTGGATAGTCTACATATGTAAGGAATTTTTCAATGATGCGAACGTATGTTGACGTGTTATAATTTGATATTGTCTAAATATTTTGTGCATTTAACTAATAATGAGTACTAGTACAACGCCCGTTATTACCAGGTGCTTGTTAATTTTTTTTCTTAAACTTTAAAATTAATGAGAAAAAGTAGTTGAAAGTTTAAATACCTTTTATAAAAATATATATATTATTATATATTTAGTATGAAACTTTTTATTTGTGCGGCTTAAATGTGTTATATTATAATAATTTTTTTAACTTACAACATATAACTACATTAAACATAAATATATCAATTGAGAAATAATTTTATTTTTCTAGTGAATTTAATAAATATTATTATTATTTATTATTATAAAGATAAATATAATTTATTTATTTCATATATACAATATGGATGTCAAATCGAAGATCATCAAAAGATGATTAATTTGATATATTATATATGTAAATTCGATAAGAAATACAAAAGCTATCAACTTTTAAAATACATTACAATTCAATAGTTAATTGAAAAAAACAAATCAAATGTCAGTGATATAATAGTCACTTAGTGCCTCACTATGTAAAATTGCAAAGAATTAAAGGGTTATACTAGTATTAGTGATATTAAAATACCTAAGTTAGCTAAATAATATTTATGGAATGTCCGAACCTAGATTATTAATTATTAATATATCAATATTATTTGTCCAAACCTAATTACGAAGCATGATTTTCGCCAAGTAGGATTTCGAAGCACCAGAAGTAACCACGTAGGCTCAGCGCATTCAAAAATTATATATAGGGGTGATTATTCGAATTGAGTCGAGGATTTCGTGTTCAAGTTCGTGCTCATTTAGTGAACCAGTTGGTTCAGCTAATTTGAGTCGTGTTAAGGCAAGTACTTCGTGTTCAAGTTTTGTGCTCGTTTAATAAACGAGTTGTGAGTCAGTTGACGAATGTTGCTCGAGTTGAGTTGAGGCGAGCACTTCGTTCGTTTAATAAACGAGTTGGCTCGGCTTGTTCAAAAAAGGAGGCCAAAGACTCGACTTATTTAAGTTTGTTAAAGTTCAGCTCAACTTATTTGATAAACTCAAAAGTTTAAACTAGTTAGTTTGTGAATACGATTTTTAACGTTTGTGAAGAAGTCATGCTCGACCGTTCATGCCAAACCTATAAAATATTAAAATAAAATATAAAACTAGTTTTATCGCAAACTAGTTTCATTTGGCTCATTTAATAAACAAGGTCGATTAATTGTTCGACGTCACAACCCGTTTAGTAAACAAATTTAATTAGTAATTCAATTCGAAAACAAAAACTAATGTATATTTTATTTATGAGTAAATTATAATTTTAGTTCTCTAAATTTCACTACTTTAATTTTTTCGTCCTTTTCAAATAACGTTTGTGATTTTCGTCTCGTATGTTTGAAAAAAATTTATGCAAAAGTCCTTTTCATACATAAGAGACGAAATTGAAACACTTTTTTGCACAACATAAAAGACTTTTTGCTTGCGAAAATGACCTTTTTATAACATTTTTTTCAAACATACGTGTCAAAATTTAAAATACACAAATCAAAGAGGACGTGTACTAAAATTGTAATTTATTCTTTTATTTATACTCGAAAAAATTAAAATACACAAATCAAAGAGGACGTGTACTAAAATTGTAATTTATTCTTTTATTTATACTCGAAACAAAAATGTGAACGTGTACTAAAATTGTGAACGTGTATTAAAATACACAAATCAAAGACATTTTTTCAAAAATGTGAACTTGTACTAAAATTGTAATTTATTCTTTTATTTATACTCGAAACAAAACATGACGGACTGAAATCTGTAAAGAGTGCAAAATTTTTTCAAGAGCTATCTCATCTTCTTCTTCCCCCATCACATCACGGCGGCTCATTCTCCGGCTACTCTCCACAATTCATCTGATTCCTTTTTATCACCGCCTTTAACGGCGACCGGAAAATCATCTAGCCGCGGGCTCGATCTGCTGGTGAAAGCGATGGACCAAGTGACCGACGGATCGGCCGTCGGCGTGCCGTAATACAGCGCCGGGTCAGCATCCGGCGACGGAGGAGGAGAAGGCGGCGAGATCTGGAGTTCGGCGTCTCCGCTGTGGGTGAATTCCGCCGGAGAAAAGGGGATGGATTAGCAGGCGGAGCTTTGAGATCTTAGATGGTGCTGTTCCTTTCGACCTTTGAGCAGATCGGACAATTTTGTGGCTGCTATAACGGATTTAGTCGACATGATTTCAGATTGTGAGTTTGATTTGAGTTCTCAAGGGCAATGAGATTGTTTTTTTTTTTCTGAACTTTTTATTTCACGTAATTTTATGCTGAAAATTGCATTTATCTTCTGGTAAAAAGCTACGGTTCGGAACCATTCCGTGGGGTTTTAACTTAGATTACCGTCGGAAATAGTTGATATAAGGATTATAAATTTCGACGGAATGGTTCCACTAGAACCGTTTGACACAAGTGTGGGAATGAGTCTGAGTAGAATTCTGCTACTGCAAAATATGGGCTTTTTTTTTCATGATGCAAATAATGAATGCTGGACCCTATTAGTGTAGTGGGCACCATATACAAATATTGCTTGAAATTGGTATAATTTATTTATTTTTATTATTTTTAGGATAAAGAAATCAAACATGAGTATTTCATATTAATTTGGTAAACATGTTGACTAGAGTATAGCTTATTACTTTACTAATAGGAAACATATTAAAATCCATAAAACTGTCACAATAATAAATTTAATTTCTTAAAAAAATCATATATTCTACAAATTAAGAGCAAAATAATAAATATGTGATCATCAATAACATTGCATGAAACTTCCCTTATTCTACAGAATATATGTTTTTTCAAAAAGTTACAATTCATATTCCATCAACTACCATTTGAAATTCTCTCACAGATATTATCATTATTTCATATAATTTAATGCAAGAAAAACATTTTTTAAACAAAAACCAAACAAACAATTTTTTTTTTTTAAAAAAATGACAGTTAGCTACGTGAGAAGCCCCATAATGAAAGGACGTCCCCTCATTTGCCTTTTCCTTTAATATTATTCATTAACTCCTTCCCTCCCAATATTCCCAAATGCCATGGCTGCACCATTTGTTGGTGCCCCATCACACACCATTCAACTAAAAATAACTTAACTAACATAAGAAAAAGGACCTCCAAAAACTTGTTTACTCCCATTTTCCCCTCATTCAAATTTCACCAACAAAAGAAGGAGAAAGAAAAAGAAAAGAAAGACCCGATCGACCAAGAACAACCGCAAAACTCGTTTGATCTCGGCCGACAAAAAGCGACACGAACCTTCCACGGCGGTCCCACCGTCCTCCCACCGCCGTGGCTGAAAAAAAAAAGAAGAAGAAGACCTTTTCCTATATCATATTCGTTTCTCATTTCCCTTATTTAGATAACAACTAACCGAAAAAGAACGAACGAAATTAGATATATTATATACTATGAAATTATCAAGGAACACGGGTGAGCCGAAGGCCGTGAACGTAATCCCTCGGGCGCGCCCGCCTGCCCCGTCATCCCCTCCGTCCTCGTCATCCCTTTCGGAGGACGAAAACGAGGAGCTTCAACGCCTCGAGCACGCGCCGCCCTTCTGGCGGAACCCTAGCGGGGACCGCCGGAAGCTCTCGAAACAGTTGTCGCTCTGCGAAATCCCACGCGACATGGCTTGGGAGCGTCGGCGCCGCCAGTTCCTCCTCTGCCAGGAGCGCAGGCGAAGCAGTTTAACCAACAACAGCAACAACAACGACAACAACAATAATAATAGTAAAAGGAATAATAATGTGAGGGAAATGATGACCGATCACGATCTAACGGACGAGGACTTGAATGAACTGAAAGGGTGCATAGAGTTGGGGTTCGGTTTCAACGAGGAAGACGGGCAACGGCTGTGCACAACTATCCCAGCACTTGACCTTTACTTTGCGGTCAACAGACAGCTGTCGACGAGCCCAGTTTTGAGCCCGTGCAGCAATGCCAGCTCGTCTAACATTGGGGGGAGGTCGTCGTCGTTCGGGGGAAGCCCGCTGAGCGACTCGGAATCCAATTGGAAGATTTGCAGCCCGGGTACGTGTCGTACGACTCGAAAGAATGGATTTTTGAGGTTTGTGAATTGAATGTGCTTTGTTTATATAACATGACATGTATGTTGTGAATGTGAACAGGTGATGATCCTGAACATGTGAAGACAAAGTTGAGGCATTGGGCACAAGCAGTGGCTTGTTCTGTGAGGCAGTCTTCTTGAAGAAAGGCTTAATCGTTAGGCGAGTCGACCCGTCATACTATATGGACAAAGATTCAGATTTGTGCTATTAGATGTCATACTTCAATTTATATTATTTTTCGAAGTATTGGCAATTTTCTTGTTGTGAAAGTACGTGGAAGAAAGTATGTCGGTCTAATGGTTAGGCTTCCGTTTTAAGAGCTAGAGAGAGGAGAGAGAGAAAGTGGGGTTGTGGGGGCTTTTTTTTTTTTTGTGAAATAATCATGAAAAGTTGAAAAACTGTAATGAAAAAAAAAAAAAAAAATCCTAAAAAGGATTGAGGAGTACTACTAGCGTGGTAACCAATTAGGTGGTGAGATAGGTTCTTCATTTTCCCTTATTTTGATGATTCTTTTTTTGTTTCATTCCCTTTGGGTATTTTTGTTTCTTGTCTTTTGACAGTAAATCCAGTAAAACTTTATGATACCACAAATTTGTGCTACTTCGTGCTAGATTTTAATTTTTGGGGCTGGGCAGTGGGCACTTATGTATGTTGTGTATATACAGGAAAATTTATTGGTAAAAAGGAGTTTTTGTTCTTCATTGCTCTAAATATTAAATAATACAAACTAGTACTCTTGTGTCAAGACAAAGGCTGATATACAAGTTCAGAGAAAAATATAATTTCAAAAAAAAAAATATATATATATATATATATATATCATTTAAGTATGGGGAAATGCGGGAAATGCGATGGTCCCGTTACGGTACCATACCGTCGGGTGTTTTAACCGTTGGACCATCTATCTTATACTAACAACATGTGTATCCAAAGGTTAAAACACCCGAAGGGATGGTACTGTAACGGGACCGTAGCATTTCCCGTAAGTATGTATAGGTTTCTCCAAAAATAAACTGTTCAACCGATCCGACCAGTGACCCAATAACTCAATGATTTGTCCTGGTTGAATGTCCAGTCCTAGTTAAAAAAACATTGGATAAAGGTACGATAAAGGCCAGCAAGTACAAGTACAATCTGGTTATCCATGATAAATCCCCTTAAAGTTGGGGCTATATTGCAAATTCAAGAACAGAAAACCATTTCTCAGGTTTTGAAAAATCCGAGTCACCTTGTATTCTCGTTCTTGTACCCTGATGCTTTCCCACTTCTCCCAGTCAAAAATTTCCCCGGAGGAGATTCGATCCCACTAATTTCCAGCCCTTGATACGATCGACTCATTAGATATTCGGCCCCGGTTTTGGCTACACTTTTGTTATCGTCACTCCTCAATTGCACGGCTTTTTCTGTGGTGTTCACCAGTGCAAGGATTTCATCCTTCTCCTCTTCATCTTCAGAAAAACAAATGAAGAAAAAGAAAAAGAAAAAGAAGCGCCAGAGAGAGAGAGAGAGAGAGAGAGAGAGATGTTTAATTATTTGAAGAGGAAGAAGGGGCCAGAAAGAGAGATGTATTGTTATTTGGAAATTAAGTTGACGCAAATATAAATGTGAAGGAAAATAAATTGAAGTACCTTGTAGATCCAAATGTTCAACATAACTACCCTGAATGAAAGAAAACCGTGCCTCGTCAGGCTGTTGTTCACATGCTAAAGGAGATGAAGCAATCAAATCTCGAAATTCCACTGTATATTCTCCTGTCCATTGCCTTCCCCTGAAAATCGAGACCAAATGTAATAAATCATTCTAACAGAAGAATGGAAACAGACACCATGATTAACTTGCACTCTTTTAATCATCCTTCTTTAAGTTAGGGACCCGAGACTGGTCTTCCGAAACTCTCCTTAGCAGAAAAGTTTGCTTCATTACAATCTAATAGGTTAGCCAAGCATATATTTCACGATAACTAGTTAGAACACAGAACATTTTGCATGATAGAAACCATAACCCCAAATGTCCTCGGCAGACACATATACACACACTCAGTACTCGCTACCCAAATATCACTATTATGATAGTTAGGAAATTAGGAATCAAGATGCAGATAGTGAAAATTTGAAAAGCACTAATTTGAAATCCATAATTGAAAAAAATGCCATCAAGTTCCTCCAATCGAGGACTTATCCGGTAACCGATGCTTGGGGAATAGAAGTTTGGTGTTTGAGTGAATTGTAAAAGGTTGACACGCATATTGTGGAGACATTAGGCCTGTAAAAGAGCCGAGCTCGAGCTCGAGTCAACTCGTTCATCACTAATAACGAGCAGATCTCGAGCCTTAACAAACCGTACTATAGAAAATTATAAAAAATTCTCTTTTTGAGCCTTAGCGAGCCTTATTGAGCCAAGCCAAACTCGAGCCTTAACGAGCCGAGCCATGCTCGTCTAATTTAACAACACTAGTTGTAATAGATCTCAAAGAACCTGCATCATCACAGGTTTTATAAAGTCCCACAGTTGTTGAAATTCTAATGAGCACCATGCTCGACCAAGGACAAATAGAAACCATTAACTAATATTTCATAGATGCAATGTAAGAAACAGGAGCCACATACTAAAGGTATACCAGAATGGGCCCACATTATACAGAGAATGTGTACATAACAGACAGACGGACACACAGAGTGCACATTATCGCATTCAGAACTAAGGACAATTTTTGAGACAATTACACTATGATAAACTTGAGAAAGAAACCAACAATATCAAGGAAACACTGATAATTCCCCAATAGTTTTTATTCACGAATCTAGTTAAAGACAGTTGACAAGTTGCAATGAAACTTAACATTATAAAATAGCCAGTTAAGTAACATTCATATCTTTGTGGGGCACTCAAAATAGTAAAGTGGCCTGTCTTTCTGGTGGGACAGGATGAAGTGCTCCTTTAATTTGTTGATGGTGCAGTGGTGGAATTACGCAGCCAAAACCAGTATTAGCAATTTGAAATAGCTAGGTTTTTTCTAATTATATTAAACCTCAAAAACATATTTTCCAATACCTACCTATAGATTATCCTTAACCATGAACTCAAAAGCCCTGGATGTACGGAAGTTACAAAAAAAAATAAGCTACCTAATTAGCTCAGAAAGCATCAACAGCTAAGTACAACCAGATCAACAACAGGTTCTAATCATCCAAACTAGTTAATGACTTAAAACGATTCAAACTAATACCTGACCAAAGCAAGCATGGCTTCAAACGGAGTAATTATAGGAGCTAAGAACTCCTTACTATCCAATAGAGCAGTTTGTGGACAAGATACATTGATAAAAACATCGCACTGCAACCACAAAAACATTAGAGACAAGTATTATGGTCAAAGGTAAAAGACGTAAGAAAATAATATTCTCGAAGTTAATAATATTTACCTCGGGAAAATTAGCAAGTTTTGCAGGATTTGGCCTTCCCATAACAAATGTATACGACTTTTTCCCAGCTTTTGTTATCAGTTCCTTCATTTTATTGATCATGTCAAGATAACCAGCTGAAAGAGCATTTTGGAAGGGAAAAACTTTAGACTTCTGGGGTGTATCAAGGACAAAGAGAATCAGTACATAGAAAAAATGAAATGTAAGAGCAACATGTTCATGTATTTATGACATTTCTGAACATTCAAAAATTAGACAAAGGTAGAGTTAATTATCACGAGCACAAGGTCACTGACCAATTTCGATGGGTAATACCCCCCATCTCTTGTAAATGCAACTTTGGGGATCTCAATGTACTGGGAGAACTAAATGGAGGAGCAAACTTTTAAAGATTTATTTAATAAGTTTGCTCCTAGCCCTAGCTCATCTCTATTCATTACAAAAAAAAAAATTGTTTAAGGGCTTGTCAAGGATGAACTAATTAACCAACTACTATTTACATCTTGCACTTTTTCACTATACAATTTCACCTATTATAAAATGTATAAGACCAGCAATTTCAACTGCTTTTAAGTGCCTAAGGAGAAAAACAGGGGTCGAACCCAAGGATTATAGCAAAACTAAAAGAACACGATGAGACACTTCAAAGTTAACTTCTCGTCATTTCAAATGCATCGTGCATAAACTAATCACAAATGTAGCTGATGAATTTTACACAAAGGCAACCTGCACCAAGTGTCCCAACCAAGATTCCGATCATGTTGGCATCCTTTGCTTTCTCAACTAGGTAATACCTGTGAAGTTCATGATTATCATCACATCGCAGACAAAATCTCAAAGGAAAAGGTAATAGCAATAGTAATAACAGAAGTTGCAATCAGCATGAAGAAGTGTACGATTAGCACCTGCGCCTAAGGATTTTTTTCGCTTGAGACAAGTCATTAATCAATCTATCTCCTGCTGCATCATATCTGACTAAAAACAACACAGACAAGGTAAAACTTTTTATTACATAATTATAATAAAAAACAGAAGTAGCATACATGCAGCATAATGTCGTTTTTTTAGATGTTTGTTCAAAGCTCGTGTCCTGCCTAAACCAAGGTTGACGCAACATCAATTAAAGAAATTAATATTGCAGGGTCACCAAGCAGATGGAGTGCTGCAGAAGGTAAATCCAACTTCCAAGGAGGCCTGACCCGTGAGTCAACACATCTCTAAGCTATACAGATATTGTTTCTTTCTTATCAACTTGATATTTATGTAAAAATCTCACAAAAATTTACCTATTTCACAGCTATTGAATGTCAGTACAACATTGGCAAATGCTGTATCTTCCGAGCCAATCCAGAAAAGTAAATAATCCTCCATTTTCCGTCCCTGGGGTAATCTCCAACTCAAACCACCGATGTTGTAATTTTGACCAGTTTCTTCGGTTTCAGTTTCACATTCATTTGAAACCCCACATTCTTCAGACGGGCTTATAACTGGAGAGTTTGCATCAGCATAGAAGTGCTCTAAGATGGGTGTGGGTGTAGATCCATGTGCACTTGAAACACTAGATGTGGACAATTTTTTTATTTCGGATATGGCATGTGCATATTCCAGTCCATAAAGAACCTAGATATGTGTAACATAAGCAACTGACAACAAATTAAAATCTACAATTTTTTAGCATTCATAACTTAGGCAGAACAAACAACTAATGCTTATAGAAAGTCGAGAAAGAACGAAACAATAATCGTCAACATTCCTGACTACAAAGTATATTACACGTACACCAACCACAAGAGACTGAAAGTTTGCATCCATATTAAGACAATGCATATTGAACTAATGAAGCATTCAATAACGTATCTAGTGTCAATGTAATAGCTCATTCACTAAGTCACTGATTAGGACTTTGCACTCCTCTTGGCGGACAGATGAGTATATCTTCCATTGGAATTTTTCTATCAATTTATTAAAGCTCTATTCATCCAGAAAATGCCGTCAAGTTGGCTATTAACATTTTGAGGTTTTAAAATTGGACATAAATTTTCAGACATGCATTTCAGACCAACTCATTTCGATATTATGCTTTAGAAAAATGATTGTGAATTTGTATTAATCTTCTTGATGAGAAAATTAATATAGTGAAACTAGACCCCAGAGTCTTTTGTTAAATATATAGTAGTAATTAAGGGCATAAACTAAATGAAAATTTTGGAATGGACAAGTTGGCCTACGATAAAAAGCAGTTAAGAATTGCTAATGTGAAAAGACAGCAGAGGTGGTTCAAGAGGAAGACAAATATCGAGCTAGTACAACAGTTTGAAACAACCAAGTGTGCATCTAGAAGCTTATCTTCGCAAATAATCGACAAATGTGACTTAGAAATCAAACGCAAGGGAGATTCAGATAACTGATAATTTAAATGCTAAATTTTAGTATAGATGCAGAGAGCACAAAGGATCATGTTGTCATACCAAAATAGGCTTCCCACTTTTCAATCCATGATCAAGTAAAGTTCTGGCACAATTTGATGTGACGACAGAAGCTTTTTGAAAAATGAACAATGCAGGAAGTGTTGATGTCCTGAAAAAAGACCATAAAGAATATTACATAATCTACTTGACACAAGGCCTCATAATTATTAGCTTCACATAAAGGTCAAAATAAAAGCAAGATGCATCCCCAACTGTTGTACAAACTACAAAGATGTAAGGGCAATGCTGATCTGGGTCTATGATTTCCAGCATACTTTTAACCAAACATGAAATAAAGTTGTTGCAAGGGCTCACTTAGCTCAATTTGCACTTACAAACTCAGCCCTCTAGAAAGTAGAAATTTAGTGACTACCTTCCGAGAAAAAAAATTAGAAAGGAAAACAAAAGGTTACGAAATAAATTCACCAAAATATTTTCGTCTCGATAACTTCTAAAACTAGAGATGAACAATGTAATACTCACGGGCTGAGGCACGTGTGCCCATAATGAACGACACAATCGGCATTGACATGAGCTGCTCCAACTTCATCTACGCAACAGCTTCCGTATGTTGTGTCAGCCATTACATACAATTTCACATGAGATTCGAGCTCTTGGCGCAAAGCTTTCACAACCCTCATAGAATCTTTCAGTAGTTCATCTGGGAACTAATCGAAACAATCAAATGAGAAAAATAATCAAACACTGTCAAGGCAAATTGCAACAACAAAATACCATTCAACACACACACACACACACAAACAAACGACTGCTACCTGCAGAGCTACTCTGGTGAAGTTACGGCTTATAATGAATTCCGCCACGCGAGCTATTTCGTAATTAGCTTCCAAATCCATGACCAACAGGACGAGAGAGGAACAGCAGCAGCAGAAACCCTATACACACACACCAAAAAAAAGAATAATTAATTTTCTTACATAAACAGCAAACACTTTACCTTGCATAATTAGCTACACCAACCGAAAGAAGTAGGAGATAAGACGCGGTCAGGTCTCCGCCGCCGCCGGTACGGTGGGCAGCGCAGTTTGTCCGTCGAGTGTGGCTTCCTTCACTTCCGTCGGTGGTATTCCAATAGCTTCAGTTTTGTTATGCAATTATCGAATGGCTCGGCTTACCGAGCAATCCACAGTCATTCACAAATAACTAGTACGTATCCCGTGCAATGCACGAGACAAAGATATTAAATGAGTTATTTTCACAGCCTTATCCGTTTAAGTCTAAAATATAATAATGTTATTATCTATTTTTTACCTCTTCTAATCAACGTTAAGTCTAAAAAATTATTATGACGCCCTCTGGTAAATATGTATGGAGTTATGTGTTCGTGTCTCATAAGTCACAAACATTATGAATAACATTACAAATTATTCATTCAAACTTTTATTCATTGCAAATATATTAAAATAGTTTATATAACAGCCATTAAGTACCACTTTCAATATATTTATAAATAAAAAGTACATAAAATTTCTGGTGTGTTCAAATTTAAATATTTTTTTATGGGTTCAATTTTAAATCATCCAGACATTTAGTCAAATGCATATTCAAATTTAAATTATTGGCACTTTGGTTGGTTGAATTTTAAATCATCTATTATGGTATTGTGATGTGTATTATATATATATATACAAATTTTTTAACAAATAATATGTGCTTTATAAAAATAATAATAATAATTTCACAAGATTTTAAACGTAAAATTTGGTTTTTAATCACAATAGAAAAATCATGGTAAGTTGTATTGAAAAGGTGTTATGAGATAAAATAATTAACTAAAATAATTAAATAAAATACTTTATGGAAATAGAATGCATTAATTACCTTTGACTTTTCTTACTACTAATTCTAGCAAATAGAATGTCTTTTTATATAAGTATAGATTTTGTCAATTTATTCACGCGTCAAATTTATTCCTTTTTTAGGGAATCAAAGCCCATACAATAGGTAATTAATTTACGGAACAATATGTAAATAAATCCATATAGATGCATTTACCTTTTTTTTTACAGAATCAATTGATTTAATTAATTTAATTACTTTTTTACGGAAACGCTCACTCGACAAAAGATTCTAAATTCCATATTGCAGAGATTCTAATCGGAAAAAACATCTATTATATATAATAGAAAGTTTGTTAAGTTAATATTTATAGAGATTCTAATCTGAAAAAACATCTATTCCATATTTATAGAGATTTAATTGGAAAAAACATCTATTCCATATTACAATATGTAATTAATGAAAGTTTATTAAATTACTAATTTTAGACAATAATTAATGAATTTGGAGGGAAGATTACTAAAAGTGAATTAAGTTAATCCTTATTATATATTAATAGATATATTGACACGTATCCTATAATTAATCTATCTATATATATATATTAAAAGCTAACCTATTTACCAAAAATAATAGCAAGAAAAGTCAACACACATTTAATACATACTTTATTTAGAAATTTTTTACTATATGCATTAAATGCTTGCATATTTACATTTACTATCCAAATATAATCTTCAAAATTTTTTCCTTAAATAATTTATGCAATGATTTTACTGATATCCATTATAATTAATATTTGTCGAGTAATATTTTTTAACATTTATTTAATTATATAACACTAATATTATTTTAAAAGAAAATTAATATTATTTATTATTTAAAAGATTATGATCACATCATTAAATGATTTTATTGATGGTTAGATAATAAAATTATAGTTATTCTTTAAAATTTCGACATGTTATTTATTTGTATATTATTGTCAACTATGATAGTGTTTTATCACTTTTTTTTTGTTATGTTTCAACAATGAACTTATTGTAAAATATTTTTCTATTGCATAGTATGTTAAATAAACTATAAAGCCTTATGATGAAAATTAGAAAAAATCTTTTGATTATGTAAGGGATTTAGTTTTTGACAATTGCTAAATCATTTTTTTTTTTTTTAAAAAGAATTATTATGAGAAAATTAAATTCTAAAAAACATGTGTGTGTATTTTGTAAACATTTATACTCATAATTTTATTTTGAATTTCATTACATAAGAAAGACTACTTCTATAACTTTTATAAATAATAATAATTACATTATATGACTGTAAATTTTATAATAAAATAATAATTCAGTATTATATGGTGAACAATAATTAATAAAAAATTTATTTTTTCCTATATCAATGAATAAATATGTATTCTAAAATCAAATAAATATTAGTATGACGTGTTAGCGGAATTATA
>CACSLK010012531.1:6038975-6050083 GCA_902706635.1 Striga hermonthica | reverse complement strand
TATATGTATGTATAACTAGTGCTGTAAACGAACCGAATCGAACCGAGCCTAAGATTTTCGATCTCAAGTTCGACTAATATTCGAGCTTGTTCAAGTTCGTTCGTTTACTAATTGAGTCTAAATTTATGTTCGTTTCCATTCGTTTGGTTGTTCGTCAGTTTCATGTTGCTCGTGTAGTTAACCGAAATTATTTTAATTTTTGGAGCGTTGGACTAGCTCAAATGGTTCAAATCAATCGAATTTAAAAACTAAGGGGGTGATTGTTTAGAGCATGTTTGTTTATAAGAATTTTCAAAAAAATTTCAACATTTTAACTCAACCACTTTTTTAACTTAAATTTAACTCAACACTACTATCATTAATTTTATCAATATAATTAAATAATATCATTCAATAATTCATATACACCACATCAACCTTAATTCATTGTTCATCTACTCACATAATTTTAACTAACCATCACATCACATATTCTCTCTCTTACTTTTACTTCAATTTAATTTTAATTATTTTATTTTAAATATTATTTTAATATATCTACTAACAACTAACCATACCATTTTTTCCAAATTAACCAAACCAAACCAAAAAATCCAAACAAATTCAAAAAATTTCATAAACAAACATGCTCTTACCGTTTGTACAGTAATTTTTTTACTCAAATTCAAATTTAACTCAACTTTAACTCAACCACACTATCTCCAATATTATTATATAATTAAATAACATCAACAAATCATTATTACATATCACATCAACTTTAATTCACTATTCATCTACTCACATAATTTTAACTAATTTTAACTAACTATCACTTTCAATCATTTTCTCTTACTTTTACATCAAATCAACTTTAATTATTTTATTTTAAATACTATTTTAATATATCCATTGACAACTAACTATACAACTTTTTCTTAAACTTAACCATAATTAAAAAATTCTAGATTTTTTACTATTCAAAACATAAATAATCACCTAGAGGGATTCTACCAAATCTCCAACCAAATTTGTCTCCTTCTGAACCCATTTCCATATTTCAATTTTTCTTTTTCATTGAAATATATGTTATGCGCTTGTGTTCTCTATTAGAAAGATGAAGTCAATAAATTTACAACTATTTGAGTTCGATATGGACCTAATAAATTTTCATGTTCTCCATGGATGTATAATATATACACGCGATTTTTTTTTTATCTTTTTTTTTTTTTTTAATTTTTGTTTTCAAGGAACAATGTTGTAAACTTTTGTGTCTTGGTATATGTCATCCGGGACATCGATAAAATTGGAACGATACAGAAAAGATTAGAATATCTCCTGGACAAGGATGACACGCATAAATCGAAAAATGGTATCGATAAAATTGGAACGATACAAAAAAAATTAGAATATCTCCTGGACAAGGATGACACGCATAAATCGAGAAATGGTACGGTCAGCAAATTAATTTGCACACACTATATTAACTGAGAAAATTTCTACCTACCATGAAAGCACGTTTATCTATCTACTTCATCTAACTATTTATCTATCCCTTCCACATTTTCTTCCACGCACAAAACACGAGCCCAATCGACTCCAATGGCTGCCGCATCATCTTCCACCTTCACAACGCCGCGGAGCATAAACCCCATTTCAGCAAGAAAATTTTCCTCTCTCTCCTCCTCCAACTCGGTCTTCTTCAGCTATAACATCACTAATCGGGGGCTCGCGGTGGATCGCCACAGGAGAGCTAAGAAAAGGGGTTTCTCCTGCAACTGCCTATTCGGGCTCGGGGTTCCCGAGCTCGTCGTCATCGCGGGCGTCGCCGCGCTCGTTTTCGGGCCGAAGAAGTTGCCTGAGGTGGGCCGTAGTATTGGCAAGACGGTCAAGAGTTTCCAGCAGGTCCTACCTTTTATAATTCTTTTAAGCCAAACATTTTTTTTGGGCCTTTTTTTTCTGAGATTTGAAGATGCCCTTGTGGTTAGATTTGTGTTTCTGTGTGAGGTAGTTGACTTTGAGATCAATTTATCAGTCATGGAAAAGAAGATAACAATGATACCCATGGTTTTGGAAAAGAGATTCTGTGCAATTAGCAGCAGCTATAGTTACTGTTTTGATTATGTTATGGATATTCAAAATTCCGATTTCAATGGGTTTTGTCGATGTTATGTTCTTGTAAAATATGGTCCAGATTTTAATGATTGTAGAACCAAGAAGCAACCGGAAATCGAATACCTCGTGCCTGTTAGAAAATTATTTAGGGAAATGAACTCACTCACCACACCCGTTAGAGCAATTGTGGAGTTGTATTCAGCTGGTGGAATATGGAATTGAGGAGAAACATAAGGGATAAAGAGCGTTTGATATAAAATAGCAGAAATGTACTGTTAGAAGACCCTAAAGTAATGCAGAATAGAACTATCTTAAACTCACTGTACAATCACCGATGAACAGTAGTTAATCTGCAATCTTCTAGATACTTGTTCCTTGTAATTTATTAGTTGTTGAGTGGGTTATTTGGAGTTAAGTGCTACTCACATCTTCTTTTGGGAGCTTCTAATGTATGAATTGACTGTTGGTATTCGGGTGTATACGCTAGTTGTTCGATCAAGTTTCGTGTAGGTTATATGGTTAATGAAGGAGAATATTCAAAGCTAATTTGTTATGTTAATCAGTGGCATTGAGGTTTAAAATGAAGCTTATTAGTGTGACTTGCTCATTCGTTATTGGTATGAAGCATGCTTGGTTTGTATAAATGTTGTAATTTGATTGCTTTAAACACGATTCGAGCTTGCCATTGAAATCCGTGGTGCGATTTAGTTATTTTGATTATGTCAAAAATACAAATGAAAATTGATGGAGTTGCGCTTTGGAAATGCAGGTTTTGAGCTCTGTAAAGTCCTCAAACTGAAATTTTATAGTGTTATGTTTCGTTAGTTTAATTTTATAGGGCAAAAGTTAATCTATTCCCTCCAAAATTTCTCTGTCGGGGGATTTATGTCCTAGGAAAAAACGTGGATTTTTGGAGTACAAATCCATGATAGACAGGCCCTTGAGATTTTATCAAGTAATATGTCATGCTTTAATGCAATTTGTACTCCGAATTTCTGGTCATTTTTTGAACTATTGGCATACAAATGGAAAATCTTGAACATGATAGTGAATTATATAGCCTTTAGGTTGATGATATGAAGGATCGAGATGTGGTCATGCAAACTATTGTTAAGATCGGCAAAAATAAGATCATTGTTAAATCATCTTCTAGTATCTTATTTTTTGAGAGTCCCATATTGTAAAATCCTAAAGAAATGTTGCCATACACTAAGTTTTGAAAGGCAAATTAGAAACTGTCTTTTCGATGATCTGAAGAGCTAGACATGTGATTATTCTTGCTCTAATAATGCTAAGTGGATTACATTATTTGACGAAGTCTCTCATTCAATTCAAACCGTCACTTTATATTGAATAGAATATCCAAATTGCACAATTCTTTTGCATTATTTGGCCTTTTCCATTTATTATTATTCTTTCACCTCTACAGATTAGAGCATATAATGTTGAAGCTAACCTTATATCTAGTTATCTTACCAAGTAACAATTGGATTTAAAATTGTATATAGACTACTTAACACCCTCTTTGAACTAGTATTCTCCATGCCTTTGGTACTTTGCCTACTATTTGAGATCATCTGTGAATTCCTATTATTCTTTCATGAAAATGGTCTTTATAATATTGGTTACAATAACTGTGAAACAAGTGCAGTGGTTACTTGTTATCTTGCAGTGCAAATTTTTACTCATTAATTGCACAAGTTTGCTCGTGATTCGTGAGTACAAATGATTCAGTAAATACTATGCAAGCCTTCTGAATTTGACCCGTTTTATTTATTTTTCGTTTGGAGCTCAAAGTTCGGTTTGAGCTCGAGCTTGACCGAACTCGAGCCGCGCTCGAGCGGCTCGAGCATGTTATCGAGTCGATCTCGAGCGTAGGTTTTGGAAGGCTCGAGATATGTAGTGAATTATTAAAATACCCCTTATATAAATATTACAACATTTTATATATGTACTTAATGTTAATTTTTTCGAACTCGAGCCGAGCTCGAACAACCTTTCGAGCATTTTGATTTCAATCGATCTCGAGCCGAGCTCAAGCTCGAACTGGTAAAAAAAAATAATCCTGCTCGATAAGGCCAATGCTCGGTTCGACTCGATTCGGCTCGGCTGGTTTGCAGCCCTACGTCGACCGATCAATTCTATTGACTCCTTTTCAACTGCAGGCTGCAAAGGAATTCGAGACAGAGCTGAAGAAAGATGGAGAGTCGTCTGAAGAGCTGTCCGGTGAGAGGATTACAACTGCCGGTGAGGAAAAGCAGCAAAAGGTTCAAGTTCCCAGCGTGAAAGAGAGTTCTTAAATTTCCATAAAATGTCTTGTAAGGTCTTTGTATTTTGAAGATTGTAGCTACTTGTTTTTGTATGTGTACCATTTTTCCTTGTTTGTTTTTTTGTCAGAAGATAAAGTGGACACCTTGGGATTAAGGCGCCTTAAAATTTATGAGCTATCCGTACAGATCATCCATATTTTGTATTAAATTTAAAAGTCTTGAATGATACAAATAAATACAAATTAAAAATATTTAAAAGTCATTTCAATTTCAAAGATATTGGCTTCTACTTGTGTTTAAAAATAGGTTTAAGACTAGATCAATTTTTTTTTTTAATTATTATTTTATTTACTGCATCAGTTGGATTAGGGTCATGAATACTCTTAAAAATATTGGAGAATACAGTTCGAATACAGCACGCTCATCGAGAGGCGAACTTTGTGGCGGATTTTCTAGCGAGTTTGGTGGAGTCCTATCCTCTCGGGCTACACTGGCTCTCTTCTCCATCCCTCGGGAGTGGGAGAGTGGCTCACGCATGATAATTGATAATATCAGGGTGTCATACTCTCGATAAGTTCTATCTTAGACTTTGGTCTCCTTAATTGTACTAAAAAAAGTTATTGGAGAATATATATTTTTTTTTTCTATTTTATGGTGTATACTTTCACTTATATTGGATAACATTTTTTTTTCTACGTCTTAAAAAAAATATCAAACAAAACCACATCTTATCTGTAAGGATAAAAAATATCAAACAAAACCACATCTTATCATTAGCTACCTAGCTCTTCGAAGTTCAAAAGGATATAAACTATATAAACTTTAATATTTATTATTTCATCAATAATTTATATTTTAAATCCACGTGGCCATAGATTACTCAGAGTCAGAGTCAAACTTCTAAAAAATTGACAAATGAATCAGATTACAATAATAATTGAGTAGACGTACAAGTAACCTCTTTTCCATGCAAAAAAATACTACGGTGTAATTCACGATTATATCACGTTACAAAACCATTCCGTAACAATTAAATGAATTATCTCTGACAATTACATGATGATTTAACGGTTACAAACGCTAACTGAAGAATTCTGTAACAGACTTTAGTATTTTCCTAATATTAAATTAACTTTACAAACACTCATTTAAGAATACCAACCTGATTTTACTTTCTACCCAAAAACTGCGCAGAGAGAGAGAGAGAGAGCAGAGAGATGGATAGAGTGTTTTCAGTGAATGAGATGCCCGACCCGTTCTGGTCGCCGCACGCGCCTCCGATTCGCCTCCACGACGATGCTAACGTGGAGACGCCGTCGTCTTCCTGCGCCGCCGCAGCCGCCGCCTCTTCCTCGAAGATGAACCGCAGCTCGTCGGAATGGGCGTTCCAGCGGTTCCTGCAGGAGGCCGCCTCGCCCGATCACAACAGCGCGTCCCTGGAAATCGACGACGTCGTCGAGATTAAGGACAGCAATCATCAGTACAATGGAAATGAGCAGCCGCCGCCGCCGCCGAATATTCCGATCGATTTGGAGGAGTACCAGGCGTTTCTCAAGCGCCGCCTGGATTTGGCCTGCGCCGCGGTCGCCTTGACCCGGGTAACTTGTATTCTTTCACTTATTGTATCGCCTATTGATATTTTTATCATTTTAGAGAAAATGGGGGGAGATATTTCGGAATTTCCTGTGAAATTGATTTTTAATGGATGATGCTGAGCTGATAAATTTGTGGGTGTCATCTGTGGACTGTGGTGCCTTTTGGGGTTTGCCCCTATAATGCCTTCTCAGATTTTGGTTTGTTACTCGTCTTCATGAGTCTGTATTTAGCTTGTGCAGTGGCTTATGGCTTGTCTATATACATTACATACGGATATTGTCTTATGAAAGAAAAAAGAAAAGAATTATTACTACTGAAAGTTGTACCCTGATGTACAGGCAACTAAAGGAAAAACTTGTGATTCGGAGTCTGTAACTGCAGCAGTATCAGATATTGGCTCTCAGGCATCAAATTCATCGTACTGTAAAGGTTATTCAATGTTGTTTGGTATTTAGGGAATTGAATGTTTTTCTGCTTCGCTATAAACTTGAATGCACTGTAAAGGTTATTCAATGTTCTTCTCGGTTATGAAGTGCTTGAGCAACAATGTTTTGAGGCATAACATTTACAAAACTAAACTATAAAACTTTAAGCCGCCAATGAATTTCCCTTGTATGATGATTAGCTAATGTGGAGATCAAGTATTAGCTGTGATATGAATGGAAATACTTTTAAGGCAGTTGAACTTGTAGTATATTATCATTTGTATCTATGTTGGATTTGCATTTCCTGTTTAGCAGGGCGTGATTCATTGAAGGCACAAGACAAGGACTCAGCTGCTGTGCCTTCAATTCTTGCAAGTTCCAGGAGATCTGGTGCACAGGTGAAGTCAACATCAAGCGGTTCCTCAGGGGAGCAGTCTGATGATGATGAGGCTGAGGGAGAAAATGAAACTACCCAGAATACGGACCCTTCGGATGCAAAACGCGTGAGAAGGTATTTAACCCAAACTTTATTTCGTGGGCTTCCCTTTTATTCTTTTCCCTATTGGGGTGTTATGGTGAAAGTTGGGAAAGTAACAAGTTTTACTTGTCTGATTGATTATATGGTTGATGCACTTAGTTTCAGTACGCTATCTTTTTCTCTAGTAAACTTTATAATGATTAATGCTGATTTTGTGGCACCTTAAATGGAAAATGGACTGACTGATTTAATAAAGTAGCATCCACAAGATATGAGTCCGTGCAGGAAAAGTTATAATCTTAACTTAGTTAACTCGTTTGTGTGATGTGAGAAGTGAGAACAGGATTATCTCCAACCCCGATGCCAGTAATATATGAAATTTGCATGGGTTAGTGATTGTCTTAGCCATATGCATATATAGTAAGACAACTTCCTCGATTGGCCCACTAAAGAAGTCATTATATCTTCATACAGAAGTCTGGCATAATACCATTTAGTTTCAAACTAAAGGCCTGTTCTCGTCTAAACTTTCTCAGGATGCTTTCAAATAGAGAGTCAGCTCGACGATCAAGAAGACGAAAGCAGGCTCATTTGACGGAGCTTGAGACAAAGGTATGATTTAAACTCCTGTTAATTTGTCTTTCTTTATAACTTTATCTTCCAATAATTAGATCTTGGTTCTTTTTCCTTGTAGGTCTCTCAACTGAAAGGCGAAAACTCTTCCTTGCTCAAGCGCTTCACTGATATAAGCCAGAAGTACAATGAAGCAGCTGTTGACAATAGAGTTCTTAAAGCTGATGTTGAGACCTTGAGAGCCAAGGTAACTTCAGTCCTCCGAAATCTGAAATGATGATGAGTAAGTTTTCATAAGGTACTGTGTGGGTTTAACATAACGGAATCTGCTTTTTGCTGAATGATGTTATGTGGGTCGCCTTTTAGTACCTTAGGATATGAAATTTTTATTCGATGATTCTAACTTTAAAATAGTTGTCGTTCAGTCCACTCCCACAATATTATTCTCAAACAAACTCCTCGATGATCCCTTGGTAAATAACCATTTCCCCCCTCTCATTGTGCTAAAACTCTGCTGTGTGTGGGAAGCATATAAGTTAGCTTATAAGCTTCCATATTCAAATAAGTTTGGTTTGGTAGGACGAGCTTTTTTCAAAAGCTCGAGCTTATCTCAAAGGCTTCCTTGGGTAGCTTTTCAAATAAGCCCATTGAAATTTTTATTTCAGCTAGCTAATTTTGCCACACACTTTTATCATATAAGCTAGCTTTTCATTATAATTTATAAGCTATTAGCTATAAGCTCAAAATTCACTTTAAAAGCTATAAGCTAGCTTATGAGCTAGGTTTTACTAAACATAGGCTATATTTCTTGTACCGAAATAACACTTATTCGCCCCTGAACTCATTACTCAGAGGTGATTTTGACTTTTGCCTTTCGGAAAAATAGGTTGGGCCGTTTGTTGTACAATCGTCAAGTTTCTAGAACATTCCCTTCAAGGTTTTGTACTATTGCAGGTGAAAATGGCTGAAGAAACTGTGAAAAGAGTAACCGGGCTGAACCCATTATTCCAAGCCATGTCGGAAATATCGACCTTGGGCTTGCCACCATTCGCCACCACACATTGTGACACATCACCGGATTCTACTGTACCAATAAGACAAGATAACGATCCCAAGAAACAGAATTACTATTACACGTCCTCCAATTCCACTACAACTAACATTAATAGTAACAATAATAATCACATGACGACGGATCAAAGAATCCAAAACCCTCCGACAGCCGAGAATGTCGTGCAAGAAAAGGGAACAACTGTAGGGATTGGAACAAACAAGATTGTAAGAACTGATTCTATGCAAAGAGTTTCCAGCTTGGAACATCTGCAGAAGTGCATACGTGATGGCGGGCCGACTTCATCACTGAATTAAGGTCTCACATCAGTGAGACGTTTGTTGTCAAGTTATAGGATTTGTGGTCTTTTATGTTTTCAATTGCATTATGAATGAGAAAGACATTCTCACTCTCTCTTCGCCCTCAAATATGGAATTTGTCACTGTTTTCCGGGCACTAGTGTAGTATTTGAATGCGTTGAAGTTTTTAGGCTAGCTTAATGCTGTGTTTGGTAAATATATGAGCTAACTTATAACTTATTTGATTAGCTTATAAGCTTTCTGTATTCAAATAAGTGTTTCGGCGGGACAAATTTTTTTAAAAAACTCGAGCTTATCTCATAAGTTTCATTGGGTAACTTTTCAATAAGCCTATTCAAATTTTTATTTCAGCTAGCTTATCAACTAATTTACCATTCACTTTCATCATATGAACTAGCTTTTAGCCATATGTCATAAATTATCATACATAATTTCGAAATTCACTTAACAACTCAGTGTATAATAGGACTCGTAGTTACCGGTTACTACTTATCTTCACCCCTATCTATTCTGGATACTGCAAATTTTTCTTCTGAATTTTAAGGTCAACAAAAACAATAAAAGTTAGAAATCACGACAAAGCAAAACTTCTAAAGCAAATCAAAAGAAACATTACGGACTAAAAGAGAATCAACGTCTGCCACGCACCCTTTTTTAACCAAACTCGAATGAACTGTCAACCTCCGATCAAAAAGCGTCTCAACCGAACCTCTGGCCATTGGCCCTCTGCCCATTGGCCAAAGGTGTAGCCGCATAACCCATCATCAGACCATTCATCCCAACCGAGCAACGGTCAGGACCTGGGTTCGGGCCGGGCCTATAAGTCAAACCTTCCACTGCCAACGGCAATGGCAGCTGCATCATCTGATACTGTGGTGGGTTCCTCCATCTCGGCAGTGGGCCCGCCACCAGCAGTGTCTGCAGGAGTGGGCCAGCCCGAAGCACCGCATCCAGGAACTTCCCCCTCTGGGGCAGGGCCCGTCCGCCAAGATCAACTGGGTCGGGCCCTGGGCCTGGGCCTGCCAAAACCGGCGGATTGCCATTCAAAACAACAGCACTTATATCCGCATCGTGGACGACAGGGCTCGGGAACTCCTCTATAGGGGAGTAACCGAGACTGTTGGACTCGGTTATGCTGGAGTTTGCCTTGCTGGCGGTGTGGGGCCCGACAAGGAGGGCGCTCCGGAGGTCGTGCAGCTGTTTCTTGGCCTCGTCTCGCTCGTGGAGCGCGTAACGGAGGAGGTGGATGAGCTGGCGAATGTATTCCTTGTTTTTACGCGTCTCGTTTTCGGCCTCTGATTTCAGCTTTTCGAGCTCGAGCGTCGTGTAAAGAAGCTTCTGCTCCAACTGCTCCATTTCCTGATTTTGTTCATAATATGCCATATTACCATCATCAACAACAGGAAAAAATAAATAAATAAAAAAATAGACAAATGAATTAAAATATCTGGAACAAACACAGAGCACAAAGGCCATTTAGGCACGTACTTAAAGAATTTTTGCATAATAATGATCGAAATGATTATCTAACACTGGATACATACAATGGTACCATATTAGTGTTTTAGATAAACTTGATGATTATTCATTCATTCCTCATCTCAGAAATGAAGATAACCCCTCCTCGAAAACTAAAATAAATGTAACATGAAAGAAAGGTTGACGAATACACAATATACGGAAATGCTATGGTCCGTTATGAAACCATTCCGTTGGGGTTTGTAACCGTTAGATCATCATGTAACCGTCAGGGATAATTGACAAACCCCGACGGAATAGTTCCGTAACGGGCCGCAGCATCTCCCCACAATATATATTCTTCTTAATTACGAAGAAATAAGTTAAGCACAAACCTCTTCATAAGTATTCCACATAGCCGCCATCTCACTCATTTTGTCTCTATGAGAAGATGAGAAGAGGTTTTTATGAGCGGGAATTTGAGTGTTTTCTCACTGAGATGAGACGATGTTTTTTTTTTGAGCAGGTTTTTTATGAAGAAATTAGGAAGGTTGTACAAAAATTAAATACAATAATTAACATCTAAAAAAGGACTAAATAAAACCTTCCAACACTAAAATAGTGCTTTAATTGTCAATACCTAAATACTGTTAGATTTCCTTAATTAATATTCTCAGTATGGTTTTTCATTTTACCTTAATATTCACAATTATTACATTATGTTAAAAAGGTATTGTTCTAGTTTAAACCTATACTACATTCCTTTTGAATATTTGTTCAATTTATTTTAATATTTGTTTAACATATACGGATTTTTTTTTTTATTTTTTTTTTTTTTTTTTT
>CACSLK010012531.1:6023020-6037823 GCA_902706635.1 Striga hermonthica | reverse complement strand
TTTTAATTTTTGTCTTTCAGTTGTAATTGCGGAAGTTGCAAGTAATTAACTCGCATTTATTTCCTAACTAGTGATGACATATTATCTGAACAATTTTACCTTATCTTTTTTAAACTAGCGACGACTTATTTTATTTGCTTTGTTCATTGACATGAACTTATTTACTTGATTAATAAATGTTATACTTGAAATCACTTTACCGAATATTCAAAATAAATATAATTTGAGTTTTCTATCTAATTATAGGTTCAACATAAATAATAATATCAAAGTATATTGGTGTCATGATAAGTAATTTTACATGTTAATAACTAATTAATAATAATTAATTAATTTTACTAAACAGATATATTAAAAACCGCTAACTAGTCTGCTGATCAAAACAACTAACACAATTTGATGGTGAAACTAATTGACACATTTAGTTAAGAACTAAATGCCAAACAAAACTAGGGATCTTCTACAGTCAGGTTCTTGTTGTACCTATTTAACATCAGGTATCCCCTTATTTCACCGTTGGATTGACTCAAAAATGAACATCAACGATGGATTTAAAGGTACAAGGCAAAAAAGAATTTTGGTAGCCTTGTACCTTGTCTTGTACCCCTTGTACTGGTTAAAACCTATTATACCCTTTGTACCCCTTGTACCTATTTTATTTATTCTCAAGCCCCCACATTATTATCTAATTTATATAACAATCCTACAAATTCAAAACAATTTTATCAATAACCTAAAAATATGTTGCACTATTCCAATCCTACAAATTTGTTTTTTGAATTAAATTGTTCTTTCTTCTTCAAATTGTTCTACACATATCTTCTTCAACTTTTTATTTTTTATTTTTTATTTTTTTGTCGTCGACCTCTCTCTCCTCTCATCTTGTTTCAGGAACCGCCGCCGTCATCGGTGCCGGCGTCGCTGGCCTCTCTGCCGCCATGGAACTTCGCAAAGAAGGCCGCACCGTCGTCTTCTACGAGCGGGCAACCCAGGTTGGGGGGACCTGAGCCTACACACCAGAAACAGAGGTCGACCCGATGGGACTCGATCCGACACGAAAAGGAGGTAGAGGCTCTGGGTATGCCGCTTCCAAGAGAAAGAGATCTTCAGTAAAATTGAATCCGTTTTTAACTCGCGTAGTTTACCCTTTCTTAGTGCACTTTTGTCATTTTTTTTTTTTAAATTGTGGTATTTGGTCTACTTAGAGGGCACTGTTTGGAAAACATAATTTTTTTTTTTTTTGCATCTAAATTCAAAACAAACTCGTGTAGTTTTTGTGCACTTTTTTCATTTTGTTTGGAATAGTAGACTTGTGGTATGTGTTGCTCTACATAAAGGGTGTTGTTCTCTGTGAGAAAAAGATATGGTTTTGCCTTGTTTTGATGAGGGCAACCCAGGTTGGGGGGACCTGAGCCTACACACCAGAAATAGAGGCCGACCCAATGGGCCTCGATCCGACCCGAAAAGTCATACCCTCTAGTCTCTATGCCTCTTTGCAGACGAACTTGCCACGGGAGGTCATAGGCTTCCGGGCCTACCCATTCGTGGCTTGCGGGAAGCCCGAGAGAGATCCGAGGAGGTTTCTAGATCACGGTTAGGTTTTTGAGTATTTGAGATTTTGCCGACAAGTTTAGGCTCGGCAGGTGGTAAGGTTGGGAGTGAGGTGTCCCATGTGGGGTTGGGGGAGGGTCGAAAATGGTCAGTGAGATCGAAAATTGGGAATAGGGGACATGGATACGATGAGGTGTATGACGCCGTGGCAGTCTGCAACGGGCAATGTACAGAGCCCTGGGTTGCAGATATACCTGGTAACGTCTTCTAGCCCGGTTCATATGGTCTTGTCTATGGGTGGCCAAACAATCTTTATGTGTAATTTTGTTGTTGAGCTGGTTTTTTGTTGAGCACCTATTGCTACAACATTTGTGTCTATATAGTATGCCTGTAGAAAAGTAGATCATTATACTTTTTAATATGAAGATCAGGTGAGAAAGATTGTTTTTAAGTCACACAAATGAATGTGCTTATGTCCATCAGCTGCAAAAGTTGAATAGTTAGGATCAGCATAGTGTCAGGTGAGTAGAGATTAATTTTAAGCTACCTTTTTTTTTAATTGAAATAATATGATTTATTTTCCAATCTGCTTTATACTAATATGTTTGGCAAATGGAGCAAAACTAAAATAAGTAGTGGTATATGATGAGTAATTAGCTTTTGACAAGTATTTTCCACATCATTAGACTTATGTCTGTTTGTGAAGCAGCAAAATAACTATATGGTTAGACCTGCTTTAATCTCCCTCACTTTATCACCATTCATCATAAAAATAGGTGTTTCTTAATATGGGGCTCTATGATTTGTCTTGGAAAGAGTTTCCATTTGCTTGTCTGAATCTGGTGAAATTATTTGATATCAAATTTAAATGTAGTTTTCTTTCACATTGTTGTTATCAGGAAATAGAACAATGCGAGTGTGTTGCACGTGAGACAAGCGTCTCACGATGGTTGAGCTCAACTTGGGGGACCTGGGCTTCGAGGCTGCGATGGGCCTTGGGGTCGGTGGGGGCAAATGACACGATCTTCATGCATGGATTGCTCGGGTTGAACTATCTGGTGGTCGAGGTCAATAGGGTGGGCCGCTCGAGGGGGCTGAGGGTCCTGGGACGCAGTAGTCGGTGATCTCGTTCACGAAGAGGGTGAATATGTTGATTTTGTACAATATATATATATGTTGATTTTGTACGTAATATGTTTCTTAACATAATAAATATGTTTCTTTGTAAAATGAAAATGTCAACTTATAAGATGAACATATTATGTTATAAGATGAACATGTTTTATTATTAGCTGAATATGTTAAATTATAAGATGAACATGTATCTTTTCTCAGATGAACATGTTTATTAACACATGAATATGTTGATTTTGTACAAGATGATAAGTTGATTTTGTACGTAATATGTTTCTTAACATGATAAATATATTTTATTGTAAAATGAACATGTTTTATTATCACTTGAATATGTTAAATTATAACATGAACATGTTTCTTTCTCAGATGAATATGTTTATTAACACGATGAATATGTTGATTTTGTACAAGATGAATATGTTTCTCAACATGATCAAGATGAATATGTTTCTTAACATGATTTTAACTAACCGTTTTATGAAGAAGGAAATAAAATCCATACTTATATTGGGCTTTATTAATAAAATTATATCATAAATTAGTCATAATTTGCACTAATATAAATAATTATTATGTTTCATGAAAATCTAAAGTTTGAAATAATTATAAAACTGATTTTTTTAATGTAGCTTTACAATTTTGTTGTAAATTATTTTATCATATTTTTTTATCACTGTAATATATTAGTTTAATATGTAATTTTCTGGTAAGTTTCGATCGTAACCACTACTAATAATTTTAAAAGTAGCCAATAAAAAAGATATGGATATTTGGATATGGAGAGGATAAGTCGACATGTATATAATGTTGTGTACAATTAATTTTTCATAATAAAAAATATTTTATTCTAATCTTTATTTATATTGTTGAATTTAAACCTTATGGAATTCTTATAATATAATTCAATGTACACGAGTATAAGAGTACTAGTTGTTTATTAATAACGATCTTTTATCTACTCGTTAGCCAAACGTGAGATAATTGAGTTCACATTCAGCTCATTTACCAATTTTAACGTGTCAAATATGAATCTTACAATCCAAACTCGCGATTTAACTAAATTAAATTTTAAATCGATTAATTTAATATATACAATCTTAGGTGATAATATATTAGTCAATAAATTACTGTGGAAATTAATATACAGATCTTATTGAAAATATATCTAATCAATCTACTTCCAAAATAATTTTATTTAAGTCAATTTATATTTAACAAATAGTAGCCATTGAGTACACAAAACTATAAGCAATGATATGAACATATTTAATATATGACAATGTTTCAGTATGATATGAACATGTTTAATCTTAGAATGAACATGTCTACATTCTACATGACATGTTCTATAACCTTTTCCAAAACATGAAGAATGAGCACCTATTCAATATATGACAATGTTTCAGTATGATATGAACATGTTTAATCTTAGAATGAACATGCGTAAATACAAAATGAACATGTCTACATTATATATGACATGTTCTCTGAACTTTTCCAAAACAGGAAAAATAAGCTCCTATTTAATATATGACAATGTTTCGGTATGATATGAACATGTATAAATACAAAATGAACATGTCTACATTCTATATGACATGTTCTCTGAACTTTTAAAAAACATGAAGAATGAACACTTATTTAATATATGACAATGTTTCAGTATGATATGAACATGTTTAATCTTAGAATGAACATATGTAAATACAAAATTAACATGCCTACATTCTATATGACATGAATATGTTTCATTGTAAAATGAACATGTCAAATTATAAGATGAAAATATTATGTTATAAGATGAATATGTTTTATTATCAGTTGAATATGTTAAAATATAAGACTTAAAATATTTGAACTTTGTCATTCAATAATTAACTAAAGAATATCATGATATTTTATTTATTATCACTTTATTTGAGTCACTGATTTTCAAGATGACCGCTAAATAAATAGTGAGAATTAAAATTTTAATGTATTCAATATTTTATTTATTGATAATATCTTAAGATTGTTAAATAATTTATGGTTTTCTTAATAAATTGAGAGTTTATTTGCGCATAACTATCCTATCAAATAAGATAACTGTTTCAGTAATATTTATTTAATTTGTAAAATGAACATGTCAACTTATAAGATGAACATGTTATGCTATAAGATGAATATATTAAATTATAAGATGAACATATTTCTTTCTCCGATGAACATGTTTATTAACACGATGATAAAGTTGATTTTGTACGTAATATATTTTTTAACATGATGAATATATTTTATTGTAAAATAGACATGTCAAATTATAAGATGAAGATGTTATGTTATAAGATGAATATGTTTTATTATCAGTTGAATATGTTAAATTATAAGACTTAAAATATTTTAACTTTGTCATTCAATAATTAACTAAAAAATAACATGATTTTTTTAATTATTATCACTTTATTTGAGTCACTGATTTTCAAGATGACCGCTAAATAAATAGAGATAATTAATATTTTAATGTATTAAATATTTTATTTATTGATAATATCTTAAGATTGTTAAATGATTTATGCTTTTCTTAATAAATTGAGAGTTTATTTGCGCATAACTATCCTATCAAATAAGATAAATGTTTCAGTAATATTTATTTAATTTGTAAACTGAACATGTCAACTTATAAGATGAACATGTTATGTTATAAGATGAATATATTAAATTATAAGATGAACATATTTCTTTCTCCGATGAACATGTTTATTAACACGATGAATAAGTTGATTTTGTACGTAATATGTTTTTTAACATGATGAATATGTTTTATTGTAAAATGGACATGTCAAATTATAAGATGAAGATGTTATGTTATAAGATGAATATGTTTTATTACCAGCTGAATATGTTAAAATATAAGACTTAAAATATTTGAACTTTGTCATTCAATAATTAACTAAAGAATATCATGATATTTTATTTATTATCACTTTATTTGAGTCACTGATTTTCAAGATGACCGCTAAATAAATAGTGAGAATTAAAATTTTAATGTATTCAATATTTTATTTATTGATAATATCTTAAGATTGTTAAATGATTTATGGTTTTATTAATAAATTGAGAGTTTATTTGCGCATAATTATCCTATCAAATAAGATAACTGTTTCAGTAATATTTTTTTAATTTGTAAAATGAACATGACAACTTATAAGATGAACATGTTATGCTATAAGATGAATATATTAAATTATAAGATGAACATATTTCTTTCTCCGATGAACATGTTTATTAACACGATGATAAAGTTGATTTTGTACGTAATATGTTTTTTAACATGATGAATATGTTTTATTGTAAAATGGACATGTCAAATTATAAGATGAAGATGTTATGTTATAAGATGAATATGTTTTATTATCAGTTGAATATGTTAAATTATAAGACTTAAAATATTTTAACTTTGTCATTCAATAATTAACTAAAAAATAACATGATATTTTAATTATTATCACTTTATTTGAGTCACTGATTTTCAAGATGACCACTAAATAAATAGAGATAATTAATATTCTAATGTATTAAATATTTTATTTATTGATAATATCTTAAGATTGTTAAATGATTTATGGTTTTCTTAATAAATTGAGAGTTTACTTGCGCATAACTATCCTATCAAATAAGATAAATGTTTCAGTAATATTTATTTAATTTGTAAACTGAACATGTCAACTTATAAGATGAACATGTTATGTTATAAGATGAATATATTAAACTATAAGATGAACATATTTCTTTCTCCGATGAGCATGTCTATTAATACGATGAATATGTTGATTTTGTACAAGATGTGTATGTTGATTTTGTACGTAAATATTTCTTAACATAATGAATAAGTTTCTTTGTAAAATGAACATGTTAAATTATAAGATGAACACATCTAATATCTTCTTAAATGTAAATTAGCTCGTTTTTTACTAGTTTTTGTTGACAACACATCAATTTGAAAATCTTTCAGATCTAGTTGAACATTGTTTAGAACGAGATGAACATTTTCTAGATAAAGTTGCATACATATATTTGTCAAAGTTGAACATCGATCACTCGATTGTCTTATCAGTGAATAATTAGTCATATCCCCTCGATTGTCTTATCGGGATTAGAAGGGTTGGATAGTATGATCCCACAGAACCTAAGGCCACGTTTCTTGGCTTGGTTGAATGATCAATTGAGAGATGTAATACTTCGAATGAAGCCATCCGTGTTGCGACAATGAATGGGTATTATCTCCACACAAGCTCGCCATTTAATATTGTTGTCTAGGCTGCAGCATACTTTTTTTTGTTAGAATTTAACTCTCATCGGTAAATATTTTGAATCAATTCAAATACATTGTTGCGCATAGGAAAAGTGGCCCGACTAGACTTACTCAGGACAATAGGGTGAAGGTACGAGGAATGCATTCCCAGAATCAACCATGGCGAAGACGAGAATCTCGATTGTGGAGTTTGAGCCAGTTGTCAGCACTATTTGTGCAGGGTTGGAAAGCAGTGGTTTCTCCATTACTAGTGACACGAAATCTGCTATAGCCTGCACATTCTTTGAAAATTAGTTTTCTCTTTTTCTCAAATAACACAGTTGGGCTAAAATTTGGGTGATCTAAAGGAACACCTTTAGATATATTTTAAAGAAAACATGAGGACAAAATAATGTAATTAGTATTGAAAAAAAAAAATTACCGCCGAGCCCGCCTAGGAGCGCCTAGGTCCGCCTACGCCCGCCTAGGCGCCGCCTAACCGCCTGTCCGTTGAGCCTGCTCAGGCCGCCTATGGCCGCCTAGGCGCCGCCTAGTCGATTTTTTTGGTCGATTTGTGCAAATCAGAGGCGCCCGGGCATCACCTAGCGCCTAGGTGCCGCCTAGGCCGACTTTAAGAACATTGGCGTTTACTAGGTTGGAACATATCGCTTGTTGCAATTTGACAACTTAGTTAGATGCAGACCACATGAGTCATGAGTCATGTCCACCATATTACAACTACAAAATCGTAATGAAGTGACTTCTCAACTGTAAAGAGCCTAATCTATTAATAATTGACAAAATGATAACACCATCAACTTAACAGTGACAGAGAAACTCAAACATGATACAATTAAAAATGACCATAACATAACTACATCTAAATTGAAGATGCTCCAAGCTTAAGAACATGGACAGGAAATTATATAGAAGCACAAAGGGAAAACAGAATTCTTATAGCATTCTAAATTCAAAAAAATGGACATTTTTTATAAATATTATGATCCAAAATCCAATGAAAGGAATGAAACAACAACATAACAGTGAATACTAGATAAAAAACATGCCATGAATACAAAAAGGCAAGATTTTGGCCTAAGGAGTATTTTCACAAACACAAAGAGCGGATTATTTGTTCCCTCTCTAAGGCAATTCCTTTCCTGATGAAACTTGCAGCTCAAAGAGAACTTCAATTGAACAAAAATGGGAATTTAGTAGAAAAAGGTTGCCTAAATTAAATTAAGTGACAAGAATCATTAATTTCCCAACAACAATTTGAGATAACATCATTTACCAGTATTGATGGTGAGCACCTTCTTGATTGTGAGATTGAATATAGGAGAGTTGTCCACTTTCTCTGCCAAACCTCTAGCTCGTTTTCCTATTTATGTTCACAGGACTACCCAGCAAAAGAAAAAAAAGGACAAAGTGAGAGCCAGTTAGAACAAGCAAGGACCTTAGAGAGCAAAGCAATTTTCTTTTTTCTCCAATATCGGATTTTTTCAGGATTGTCGAAAACTTAGAGAGCCAATTTTTTTTACGAAAATTAAAGGCTCAAAATGATTTGCCGCTCAAGCTTTTCCCAATCCACTTTGCCGCAACTTGAAATTTCCAATTCACATAGTAGTTTAGGGAGTTAACTTCAATGTAAATTTAATTAACTACTATAACATATTGATGAATATAAAACAATTTGATATAAAGATGAATTAGATAAAAAAAAATATAGAATTACTATTAAATAATATTAATTAATTTGTGTAGAACGTATATGCGAATAATAAATAATAGTACTGATAGTATAAATAATAATGATGATGATGATGATAATAATAATAATAATAATAATAATAATAATAATAATAATAATAATAATAATAATAATAATAATAATAATAATAATAATAATAATGACTTAAATTAAATTATTGATAACTATAAATTAAAATAAATAAGTATATAAATATGTACATGATAATCAATTGAATAATACAATATAATTAAAGTAAATGAGAAATAGATATAACAAGTAATATTATAATTTTAGTCTTCTAATTGATCGTTTGACCCTTTAAATATCCACATTTGAAAATGTTGAGTGAAAAGAAAAAACAAGTTTTATCAAAATTGCTATGAATAAGATTGAATACATAACAAATATTTACAGTCATGAAAAACAGCTAGTAACAGCCGACTAAAGCGTGCTACACAACTGAAATAAAATGAAATATTAATCATTATTTTTTGGATTGAAAATAAGAATAATAATAATAACCAATATATCAATGATTCTTATAAAATTAAATAAAATATAGAAGTATATAAATATGTATTTATATGACATACTGAATCATAATAATCATAAAGGTACAATGAAATATAAATGTCATGCATTTATATAATTTTAGTGTTTGTAATTAATTTTCTTGATTTATTCATCCTGGATTTATTTCGAGTGAATAGCATGGCCGCCTAAACAAAATTCTAGAGCCATTTAGAAACAAAAATCAAACAATAATACAAATTTCTTTAATTTTATTTTCGAAATAAGTAACATGATTAAAATTATAAAAAGATGTTCCTACAAGCGACAACTTTAGTTAGATACCTTACTAGTACGAATCTCGTGCGATGCACAGGTAAAAGATGTTTATTAATACTTATAAATTAGAATCTCTCACTAAATAATATTAAAAATCATATATACTAATATTGTTTTGAAAATTAGGCCAAACTACTTGTTGAATCGATAATAGGTCAACTAAATGGTTGATCGGACTGATCAAATACATATTTTATTTAGAATAAGTTAATAAATATTTATATATTTTTTTAATAAAAAATATATAAATATAAAAATATTTGATATATAAAAATTCAAATATTAATTTATTTTATTATTATTGTATTCAAAAATTTTAATTACAGTACAATGTTCTATAGTTCAAATATCTTTAATTATAGTGTAATCGAACTGGAATTAGTACAATCGAAGTCAAATTACTATAATCGAAGTCAAATTACTATAATCGAAGTAAAATCTATATATATATATATATATATATAAAAAGTCAAATCCAATCGAAAACAAATTAGTCCAATCGAAATCAAATTAGTACAATTGAAGTCAAATTAGTACAATCGAAATCAAATTAGTACAATTGAAGTCAAATTAGTACAATCGAAATCAAATTAGTCCAATCAGAGTCAAATTAGTACAATCGAAGTCGTTCTAGTTCAATCGAAGTCGAATTAGTACAATCCAAGTCAAATTAGTACATTCGAAGTCAAATTACTACAATCGAAGTCAAACTAGTTCAATCGAACTCGAATTAGTCCAATCGAAGTCAAATTAGTCCAATCAAACTCGAATTAGTCCAATCGAAATCAAATTAGTACAATCGAAGTCAAATTAGTCCAATCGAAGTCAAATTAGTACAATCGAAGTCAAATTAGTCTAATTGAAGCCAAATTAGTACAATCGAAGTCAAATTAGTACAATCGAAGTCATTCTAATCCAATCGAAGTCGAATTAGTACAATCGAAGTCAAATTAGTAAGTCGAAGTCAAATTACTACAATCGAAGTCAAATTACTACAATCAAAATCAAATTAGTTCAATTGAACTGAAATTAGTCCAATCGAAGTCAAATTAGTATAATTCGAACTCTAATTAGCCCAATCACGGTCAATTATAGTGTAATCGAACTAGAATTAGTCCAATCGAAGTCGAATTAGTACAATCGAAATCAAATTAGTACAATCGAAATCAGATTAGTCCAATCGAAGTCAAATTAGTCCAATCAAACTCGAATTAGTCCAATCGAAATCAAATTCATACAATCAAAGTCAAATTAGTCCAATCGAAGTAAAATTAGTACAATCGAAGTCATTCTAGTCCAATTGAAGTCGAATTAGTACAATCGAAGTCAAATTAGTACAGTCGAAGTCAAATTACTACAATCAAAGTCAAATTAGTGCAATCGAAATCAAATTAGTCCAATTGAAGTTAAATTAGTCCAATCGAAGTCAAATTAGTCCAATCGAAGTCAAAATAGTCAAATCGAAGTCATATTAGTATAATCGAACCCGAATTAGTCCAATCACGGTCAATTATAGTGTAACTGAACTAGAATTAGTCCAATCGAAGTCGAATTACTATAATCGAAGTTAAATTAGTATAATCGAAATCAAATTAGTCCAATCGAAGTCAAATTAGTCCAATCAAACTCGAATTAGTCCAATCGAAATCAAATTAGTACAATCAAAGTCAAATTAGTCCAATCGAAGTCAAATTAGTACAATCGAAGTTAAATTAGTCTAATCGAAGTCCAATTAGTACAATCAAAGTCAAATTAGTACAATCGAAGTCATTCTAATCCAATCGAAGTCGAATTAGTACAATCGAACTAGAATAAGTCCAATCGAAGTCAAATTACTATAATCAAAGTCAAATTAATATAATCGAAATCAAATTAGTCAAATCGAATGCAAATTAGTCCAATCAAACTCGAATTAGTCCAATCAAAATCAATTAGTACAATCGAAGTCAAATTAGTACAATCGAAGTCAAATTAGTACGATCGAAGTCAAATTAGTACGATCGAAGTCAAATTAGTACAATCGAAGTCAAATTACTATAATCGAAGTCAAATTAGTACAATCGATATCAAATTTAGTCCAATCGAAGTCAAATTAGTCCAATCGAACTCGAATTAGTCAAATTGAAGTCAAATTAGTATAATCGAACTAGAATTAGTCCAATCACGGTCAATTATAGTGTAATTGAACTAGAATTAGTCCAATTGAAGTCAAATTACTATAATCGAAGTCAAATTTATACAATCGAAATCAAATTAGTCCAATCGAAGTCAAATTACTATAATCGAAGTCAAATTAGTACAATCGAAATCAAATTAGTCCAACCGAAGTCAAATTACTATAATCGAACTCGAATTAGTCCAATCAAAATCAAATTCGTACAATCGAAGTCAAATTAGTCCAATCGAAGTCAAATTAGAACATCGAAGTCAAATTAGTACAATCGAAGTCATTCTAGTCCAATCGAAGTCGAATTAGTACAATAAAAGTCATATTTGTACAGTCGAAGTCAAATTACTACAATCGAAGTCAAGTTAGTGCAAAAGTTATCAACTTTAAAAGTACGTTTACAATTCAATAGTTATAATAGGAAATGATATTACAATACAATTAATACAACTAAAATGATCATAAATAAATCAACATATTTATGGTAATCTGAACCTAATTAGTTTTGAATTGGAATTAAATTAAAATCTATTCAAGCCCAAACTAGTACAAATCCCGTGCGATGCACAGGTAAAACATACTCATTAATATTTATTAATTAATCTTAATAAATCATACTAGTATGTACCCCGTGCGATGCAAAAAAAAAAAAAATTTAATGAGTTATTTCACATGCTTTGTCCGTTTAAGTATATAAAGCAATAGGATTATCATCTATTTTTCATCTCTTTTAATCAGATTTAAGTATAATAAACAATAAGATTATATTATATTTTGCACCCCTTTTAATCAACGTTATTTTATTAGTCAAAATATTAAAATAATTAATATATTATTTACTAACACATTTATCCTAATTTAAATTTGATTTTAATATATATTTATTCCTTGACATAAGAGAGAATAACAATTTTACTTATTCTTGTTCACCATATAATACATAATTATTATTTACTTATTCTTGTTCACCATATAATACATAATTATTATTTTATTATACACTTTATGTCATATAATGTCATTATTATTTATAAAGTTATAGAAGTTATACGTCTTCTTTATATTTTTTTTTTATGTAATGAAAAATATTTAATGCACGTTTGCATTATTTAATCATGTAATCAATTTAAAATATGTTAATAAATTTAATATTAAATAGTGTATAAATATTTTACAAAATATACACATGTTTTTTTAGAATTTAATTTTATATACTAATTAAACAACTTTGATTTAGAAAATCCTAAAAACTCGATCCCCTATATGATCAAGATTTTTCTAGTTCGCATTATAAAGATTTATGGTTTATTTAGCATACTCAACAATGAAAATATATTTTACAATAATTTAATTATAGAAATAAATTAAAATAAAAAAATAAAAAAATATAGTCATGGGTGCCAATAATATACAAATAAATGCTAAACTATTTATTTAGTAAAACTATTTATTGTATATGGTCATTATCTCTTAAATGGTAAATTATATGAATTTGAAGAACGATTTATTTTTTATATTTAACAAAATAAAGCTTAAGAAACAAATATATTGACAAACATTATATCACCAAATTTGTTTTATTTGATTACTTGGAAAAAAAATTCTACCTAATTTTTTACGATTTTTCATAAATATTTTTGGATACAAAGTGAATATTTGTGAAAAAAAAAACTAATATTATGGTTAGAACTTAAAATATGGTGTAATATTATCTTGACCAAAATATTATCAACATGGATCATATAAATCAGTCTTGTAATTCATTATAATGAATATCAATGAAAGTATTACAAATATTAATAAAATAATATTTGTCTTGACCAAAATATTATCAACATGAATCACGAAAATCAATCTTGTAATTTATTATAATAAATATAAATGAAAATATTGCAGATATTAATAATTTATTTAAGTAATTATTTTATCTTATTTGATAACGTGTAAATAGAAGCAATTAATGCATATATAAAAAAAAAAAATCCAAAAATAGCATGCATTAAATATTTCTTAAATTTTTGCTACTATTTTTAGTAAATGTTAATTCTTTTTATATATATATATAGATTTATAAACAAAAAATATGATATCAACATGTCATACAATTTATATATATATATATATATATATATATATATATTAATTTATTGAAAATATTATATAAAATTTCAATTGTATAAAATTACATGAAAATGTTTAATTTAAAATAAGCACCCGTGTGGTGCACAATGATAAATTATATTATATTCGTTTCAAACTAAGCGTTATTTCACAATTTTTGTTTATAAATTCGATTTGACTATAATGTGATTCTATAAAATAGTTATTTAGGTAAAAGTTTATCATAAATTTAAATACTTATGTGAATAATAAGTATAAATATAAAATTACATGGAAATGTCTATTTAAAATAACCACCCGTGTGGTGCACAATGATAAATTACATTATATTCGTTTCAAAGTAAGTGTTATTTCACGATTTTTATTCAAAAATTTGATTTAACTATAATGTGATTCTATAAAATAGTTATTTCTATAAAATTTTATCATAAATTTAAAAAATTATGTGAATAATAAGTATAAATATAAAACTTATATGGTACAAAATCATCATATTCATCGTGTTAATAAACATGTTCATTTGAGAAACAAACGTGTTCATCTTATAATTTAACATATTCAGATGATAATAAAACATATTCATCTTATAATATAACATGTTCATCTTATAAGTTGACATGTTCATTTTAAAAAGAAACATATTCATCATCTTCAGAAACATATTACGTACAAAATCAATATACATCTTGTGCAAAATCAACATATTCATCGCGTTAATAAACATATTCATCTGAGTAAGGAATTTTCCGCCTTTAATCGTGCCTAGATTTTTGTTACTTGCACCTTTTTACGGCCTTTACCTTTCGTCTTACCTATTTAAATATTGAAATGAATTCACGCGCCTATTTAGGAAGTGATAATAATTAAAATTTCATAATACTTTTTAATTAATTATTAAATGACAAAGTTCAAATATTTTAAGTCTTAATAATTAAAATATTACTCAGCTTGATCA
>CACSLK010012531.1:5995504-6019693 GCA_902706635.1 Striga hermonthica | reverse complement strand
CATCGGCCCTGCGTGGAGGTTTGTCGAAAACATCACTCCACCGTAAGTCGTGGTCCCCCCATATTTCGTTAGAAACATCACCGGTCAACAGTGGCGGTGGTGATCGTCAGCGGGGCGCTCCACAATAACCTCGACCCCCACGACCTCCGCGTATCCCTCCGCGATGGCCCCGGTCAGCCCCTTCGCGGTTCGTACGTACCTCGTTCATCATGGTATTCATTGTCTGGCGTAATTCGTCGATCCCGGTAGAGAAATCCGTGCATCGTTCATCCAGCCATTGAAGTCGATCATCCATCCTTTGGAATCGATATGCAATGGTGGTCACAATGTTTCTTCTCGTCAGCGGTATCGTCCAATCGTGGCTGACGTCTGATACCAACTGATGTAGCGAGGTACTGAATGAAAGGGAAAATACGAGATACTCTCTCGATCTGGGGATACTCTCCCGGCGTGTACCATGTCCCGAGTTCGAGTCATCCGGGGAGGAATTGGGGAACCAGTATTGATCCCTTTTTTTTTAAGGAAGAAAAAAAAACCCCACAAACTAAATCTAACTTATTCTCTAAGCTACTACTAATTATTAAATAATAATAATAATAATACTGATATTTATTCTGCATCAATAACCGTACTTGAATATTATGCAATGATATATAGCAATGATATATTTATATTTTGGTTTTATCATATTTGTTTAATCATTTTTTAAAATATGATATTTTATGAAAAAAATAATATACTTCAAACTATGGCATGTCAGCATACTGGTTAGACCAACCTAACAAAACAATTAACATAAATATATTTGATGGATATTTAAGAGAATGAGCAATTCATCATAATATATTGATCATATATAAGTTTTGTACTCATGGACCTTAATGTGACTTATATGTGAATATGAATGGACACTTAATATGTACACATAAATAATCACAAATAAGATAATGCTCCCTTACCCACGATCGACACATATTAATATGTCAACCGCTTATGCGACATGCACACATTGATGATGTTAATATGTTCAAAAAAATACATCACTTATGTATGCATGCTACATAAGCGATTGACATATTAAAATGTGCCCACTGCGAGTAGAGGAGCGTTACTGATCACAAATATTTTTTTTTTTTTTGGTACATATTTTTTTTTTGGTACATACTGATCACAAATATTAACTAGCTATAAACATAAAACACTACTTATTCCATAAACCATAATCATAATTGTCACGGACTCGGCTCTATTATGGTGCAGTTGCCAAACGGAGCTCAACGTTTTATAGGCAAAACTACACTTAATCAATTTAATTATACGATTTTTTTTTTCATTTTATCCACTTAACTTTTTTTTCGTGATAACATTCTAAATAATTGTCTTTAACCAATTTCCAGTTATCGTCCGACCATTTGTAAGGGCAAAGTATAAATAAAAAAAGAAGTTGAGTAAGTAAAGTGTAAAGAAACATATAATTGGGTGGGTAAAGTGTAAATTTTTCAAGGGGAAATTTCTTGGAAGACCTAACTTTTAGTATATGTATTAATTTAAGGCCTGAATTTTATATTTTTTTTTCAAAAGAAGGCTTACATTTTAGATTATTCTCACTTTAAGACTTACTTTTTAGTTAACTTTTCATTATAAGACCCAACTAACTTTACTTTTCATATAAATATGTAAAACAACTATTATGTGAATAAAATTATTATTATTATTATTATTATTTTGTAATTTATATTTTACATACTTATAATAAAAAAATAATAAATATCTTTAGTAAAATGATATTAATAAAAAATAAAACTATATAAATTACAATGATTCGAAACTATATAAATTTATATTTATGCAAAAGTTTAACAATGAAAAATTATATTATTGAAAATAGATGTTTATATAGTTTCATTTTTTATTAATATAATTTTACTATCTTAGTTTTCCATCATTGTAATTCCAATGTTTTATCATTGTAATTTATATAGTTTTATTTTTTTTTATTAATATAAGTTTACTAAAGAAATTTATTATTTTTTATTATGAGTATGTAAAATATAAATAATAACCATAATAATAATAATAATAATAATAATAATAATAATAATAATAATAATAATAAAACTTTCATTCACATAATAATTGTTTTACATATTTATATGAAAAAAGTAAAATTAGTTGGGCTTTATAATGAAAAGTTAACTAAAAAGTAAGCCTTAAAGTAAGAATAACCTAAAATGTAAGCCTTCAGTTGAAAAAGTATAAAATTCAGGCCTTCCAATAGAATTTCCCATTTTTCAATGACAATTGACTTACTGAATGACTAAAAGTCAATTTTGCCCTTAGAAATTTTCGACACCGACACTTTTGTTAAGTGCAATTTTTTGCAAAGTTATATAAGCAAAATGTTACGAAAAAAAAGTTAGAGTGCGTGAAATGCTAAAACCACTATAGTTAGGTTAAGTGTAATTTTCCTTTTTTTCTGATAAAAAATTCTCATTCAGGATTCTCCACAGCTTGACGGATCTCTCTCACTCTCTCTCCCTCTCACCGAAATTAGCAGCGGCGGGCGGCAGCCATGTCCGGCGAATCAGCCTCCGCTATCCCAAGAAGCCAAGTATATATATATATAGCACATACTTGACCTTTCTTCCCATTTACTTTCTGCTTCGTTTTTACGCGTATTAGGAACAGACATAGGTTTTAGGTATATGATCAAGCATTTTGGTGTATGAATACAGGTTGATTTGCTGGACTTCGTGGACTGGTCAGGTGTGGAATGCTTGAATCAAAGCGGCAGCCACTCTCTTCCAAATGCTCTCAAACAGGTGTATTATTAGTTGCCCCAGCTTGTAATTAAGGATTTGGGTTTATGTTGTGTCTATCTTTATGTACTCCATTTTGTTGAGTATATTTTTGGAATTATCCATTTTGGCTTAGCTGCTGCTTTTCCTTATAATCATAGTACTGGGTTTTAGGATTTATTTAAGCTTTTTTTTTTTTTTTTTTTTTTTTTTTNGCAAACGATAGGAGCTTTCATGGGTTTCACTTTTTTGTTGGATTTAGGACTGTGTTATAATCAATGTTGTTAATAGACCTTGACGTAGGTTGAGGTTGTTCTACAAATTCGGCCAAAAAAAATAAAAGAAAATCGGCCACTAGGCTAGGCTGCCGACTGATTTCTTCTTCTTCTTCTTCTCTCTTTTCTCCCTCATATCTTTCAGCATTTGGTGTCTGCCTTTCTTTATCACAAATACCTTGACAGTCATCGATATCATGTCACTATTTTGTTTTGGCTTAAATCCTCTACGGCTTGAACCACCAAGGTTGATCTACATTTGTTGTTAGCTTGTGGTTTCTTTGTTGTCTCCTGGAAATTGTTACTGTTTATGGTGATGTTTATTGGATTCAGTGTTATTGTTGTCTCTAAATTATATTGGTTCGTTACTTAAATCAGGGTTACAGAGAAGACGATGGGTTGTATTTGGAAAGCGATGCTGATGAACAACTGTTGATTTATATTCCTTTTACTCAAGTTATTAAACTCCATTCATTTGTAATCGAAGGACCAGAGGAAGAAGGTAAACTAATTGTTGGAAGCCTTGAAAGTCTTTTAGTTCTCCATTAAAATTATTTTTCCGATATCCTTCTTTTTCTGCTAATGAGTATTTGTAATGCTGTTTGTATTATTGTTGCAAATGTAAACTGGTGCTTCTTTCATCTGTGATGGTTGATTGCATATGCTGTTACTACACTTTTTTCCCTCCTGTTACTGATTACCTCATTCTTATTCTCACGAAAAATGTTACCTTTTTCGTGGTTTGACCATTTCATCTGTTCTGTTTGGTGGCTGCATTTTCACACGTTTAATAATCTACATAAATTAAATTTTATTTGAAAGAATTGTATATGAATTGTTGTTTGGGCATATAATAAATTACGTACTAAGTTTTCTTTCGATGTTTGGATGTAATTTTATTCAACTTTGTAGGCCCGAGAACTGTAAAACTTTTTGCTAACAGGGAGCACATGGGATTCAGGTGATATGGTGATTTAACCTTTTTTTAAGTGGATTAAAGTTTTCTCAGCTTTTCAAACTTTTCCTGATTATAGTATTTTGCAGCAATGTCAATGATTTCCCTCCGAGTGATACAGCTGTTCTATCTGAGGATAACCTTAAGGTAACATTAGTGTTGCCATGGCTCCACTCAAGCGGTTTTTACAATTTTGTTCTGTTGAAGACACATGCTCGATATTCTGAATTTCTGTAGGGAAAGCCCGTGACAGTGAAGTATGTCAAGTTTCAAAATGTCCGCAGGTGTGTTTATTGTCTTTTATGCCACTATGTCCTAAGTTCATTTATGTTTAACATGAACACCTTTTTCTGAATCAGCTTGACAGTTTTCATCGAGGACAATCAATCTGGTTCTGAAGTTACTAAAGTTCAAAAGATTGTTCTCCATGGGACTACGTAAGTTCCCCATTGCTCTTTCTCCTATCACTTTGCGTATTCCCAGAAAGAAATAGGACATAGGACAGATACTCTTTAGAAGTTTCTATTGTTGCCACATTTGCACCATCATAAACCTATCTATCTTTTAAAGTTGAGGACCGAGATTCTTGTTTCTTAACAAAATCATACACGATTCAAGCCAAAACGAAAGAAAAAACATGGAGGCAATTTTAGAGCTAAAGCGATAAAACACGTAGAAAGAGAAACAATGATTTTAATCTGAAGAAATTTCTCATTTCTTTCATTTGAACTCTGAGCTAACTCATGAATAATTTTATGAATGACTGGTAAGAAACCGGTAATAGTTGTGACACGGGAAGTGAAATATGATAATACTAAAAAGACTGGAAGAAGAAACATTTTTTTTTTTACTACCATATTGAAGGGATGTTGCAATTTGTGGTTTGTGCTTCATAAACAGTTCATTCATATGAATCAAGGATCACTAAGAAGAGCTATTGCCCCTTTAATGTGATGAATGTAACTGTAAAGCCTTTTACCTGGCAGGGTTGAAACAACAGATATGAAAGGTCTAAAGAAGATTGAGGAGCATTAAGTCTGGAATGAGCAAAGCGGAAGTCTGAAATTCGTTTTATTTGGAAACTTCTTAAAAATGTATCACTTGTTTAGCTGGGAGAAGTTGATGAACAAAGTCTTTTCATCCCAAAGTCCAGTAAAAAAACATCCTTCAAGGGAAATTTATGTGGCCATTATAGTCATTACCCTTTCATATTGTCCCGATTTCGTGTAACAAAAATGGGAATTGGAGAACTTTAGTTCAGTGTGGATTAGACTTTGTTTATGCATGTTTCTGCATATGAGAAAATTCGGTCGAATAATTCAGTTTTCGACATTATGTTCCAACAGGAGGAAAGAACTTCCACATTCACAAACCTTATAATTGTAATTGTAATTGTTCCTTTTTTTCTCAACATTTGAAATGCACGAGTCTTATCCATATTTTGGATATACGCAATAGAACAACAGTCACAACACTAAAAATACAAGTACACCTTTGTAAGATGCACTATTATGCATGCTCCCTATATTCTCGACAGAGTACAACAGCGAACATGAAATTACAAGGTACAACAACTTTGTTAGCTTAAGCCAACTTCTGAAATTCTCAAAGGTCTATAGTTTCCTATGAGAAAGGGAGGCAATAAGTTAGAGCTTTCACTCGGGTTTTCATTGTTCTAAGCCATGAACATCATCTGTGCTTGCGTAGAGATCAATGCTGCCAATCTGAAACCGTGACGTCGATTTTGTATCTCTAACTGAAAGAAATCTAAACCTGCAATCACCATGACTCACCAGAATCAGTGAACAAAAATATTATAAATCCACTGAGATGCAAGTTTCTGACCGAACTTTCACCAGAAGCTTTTTTTTTTTTTTTTTTTTGCTGCGAAAGTAATTTCACCTGAAGGTATTTGCCACGAACGATCGGGATTTTTCTATTGTAAATGTTTTTCGCTGGAACCTCTTGCTAAATATCTGTGAGGTCTGTTCATCCAGGACGTGCCAATTGGAGCCTCCATCTTCACTTCCTTCGAGGATCCTACAAGAGTATAATTTGGATTAACCACTCGACTTTCCTCCCGAACAAAATAATATATATATATATATATTATAAAATTAGTAACACATGGGTTAAATGTTAGACATTTCGAAGGAGTAGTGCGGTACTAATACAGAATAGGACATTTGATCAATATACCAACTTGTATAAGTGTGTTTAGCAGCCAATGTTGAAGCAGCAGGAATCCAACAGAAGTACAAAAATTATCTAAATTGGATAAAAATATTTTCTGACCACCAAAATGAGAAACAGATACAGAAGCCCACAATGGCAAAACCTTGAAATGTAAATTCGGGCAGTAGTTGAATTGTACTAAAAGCCTAAAAGTAGCACTGTTTATGATATTCAATAATTACAGGCATGTATACTATAGTTTAAAATTGGAAGACATTGAGAATTTGAGAAAACACTATACCAGTCCATTGGGTCTCTCTCTGGAGCATCGTTTGCTGACATCAATTCATAAGCGATAAGCTTGTGCATACAGTTTTCAACCACCTTATATATGATCCAACAGCCTGTAAGATCGAATGCAGAGTCAACAAGATGTATACAGTTACTAAGTTCAGATAATACATTATATATGATTTCAGTATTTATAAATCATTGTTTCATATAATCCAATGATCCACAAATTTAAAATCCGGTTTGCAGTAGGAAAGCAGAGGAAAAAAAGATTTTACGAGTTTAGTAATCTTCTCTATTGTTGATTTTATGAGATCAAAGGCATGCAAAATGTTGGACTAAATAACATTGCATAGAAATGTAGAGAAGAAAATTTATCCCAAGAAGTTCAATAGAATGTTTGTGGAATTTATCCCAAGAAGTTCAAGAGAATGTTTGTGGAACAAGATTTCATCTAATAATTAATATACAACAAAAGAAAAAGCAATGATAACCTGTTGCCCCATTTGGTTCCTCCCACTTTGACAAACGAGTCCCATCAAATGCACATGTGGCCTGATCATTCCCAACAATGATAATCAGGTGAAGAACGCCAAGGAAAAATATCTTTAAAAAAGATTCTATTGAGCGGTGAAAAGTTGAAAGGTGCTTACTATCCCAAAAGGAAGCTCCTCACCGCTTGCAAGTACAAAGCCAGAACAGATTCTGTTAAGCTTCAAAAGTGGCCAAGACAGAGATTCTTTGTTCAGCTTCTCGCAACAGTTCAAATTATGTATTAAATCATCCAGGGCATGGAAAGCAACAGGCAGTGCTAGGGACGTTTTCACGGGATCTGACGCCGTGCGTATATCAGTTGCCCCATCAACGCCTAACTCGATCGTTAACGAAAGGGCATCGAACAATTGACGGAATGAGGGAAGAATTTTACCAAACAATGAATTAGATGACACCGCATTTATTGTGGTTCTCCTGGCCTTGAAAGGGGCGTTTTTTAGGGTGACCAAAATCCTTTTGAAAGACTCGAGAATTTCTGTTGCGCTAGATATATCATATGCTAGCTCCAGTAATTGACTAATGATGGGAAAAAATGCATTATAAATTTTCGTCACATGTTCATCCACACATTTACGGGCCGGACAGGATGAGGAACTTAACGAGCTGTGATCACCAGAACCGAATTCCGATCTTGATATACGCCACTCCTTATCCCCACTTTGCCTTCCAGGGAGTGAGATCGAGGCATCGTCTTTAGAGAACAAGGCTTGTTCAAGTTCTTCTACTTCATTTTTGTCACGTTCTTCAAGCTTTAAGAGTGTCTCATTGCTGAAGGTTTTCCGCCTTTCTTTTGTTATATCGAAGATTATATTTGCCAGGGTAGGCTCAGTGGTTATAACTCGTCTGGACAAAACCTGCCAAGAAAACAAAGACAACACAAACCAAGAATATGTTTTTTTCTGCATGTGAGGGAAAAGGGAAGGCCCATGCCAGAAACCGAACGATTGTACCTCGTGCCACTTTCTTGTGTAACGCTTGGTGACATCATAAACCCCATCTTTAGCTATACCAATTACATAGTTCAATTTTTTTCCCCAGCTTCAAATAAAAATCACCGATCCCAGTTCAGAAGGTGACAATGACATTAGTTTACTATCAGGAATAAAAAGAGTGAAAAAGCACATTTCTGGGTACAGTATCTGGATTGAAATAAATAAACCATCTATAAGATATTTACCCTTTCTCATATAGCAGTGGGTTGTCGTATATTCCTTCACAAGGATCAAGGTGCATCCATCTGAACATTGTTTGTCCCAGGAATAGAATATTCCGATTCTTAAACATATGGGTGAAGATAGTATAAAGGAGAACAGCAGAAAGACAATTTTACCTTCCAAGATATGGTGAGAAGCACTCTGTCCAAACATGGTCTGTGAGGTCCAAAATCTATAAATGTGAGAATCTTATTAGAAACAACACTAAAGAATCTATACTGGCAATTTTAATATTATAATGGTTAACATATAAAAACCCGTGCATAGCACGAGATATTTACTAGTTTATTAAAAGAGAAAAAATATATTACACTCAGAACCCTTTCTAAGATTTAATGCAATTTACCCATAAGATTTCTTTAATAAGTGAACGTACCAACCGAGATTCGTAGCCAAAAGCTCGACAATATAGTGTGAAGCAATTCGCCCACTCCCCACAGCGTCCCCTTCTTGTTTCAAGAAGCTACATAAAAATGTTTATCAACAAACTGTATATTCAACTCAAGACCTGGTCAACTTCATGAAGTACCATACCTTCAGTGGGTCATTGTATCTCGGGAAGCGGGTTTGGCTCATGCATGACTTGCAGCTGTACAAGATGAAAAGGACGAAAAAATTAACTGCAACGCGGAAATAATTGTTTTCTTCTTCTTGTACAGAGTTCAAATACTACAAGGTAAAGAACAATGACAGCTACTTCACCATTTATGTTATTTAAGCGACAAAGTTTTGGTATGTTTTATGAATTCGCCATTTAACACATAGAGAGTATATTCCAGTTCCCAGGGGTTGTAATAAATTATTTTATCTGCGGACATCTTTGTGTGCAGTATATATGAGAAGTAACTATTGGTGTTGATGAAAATCATAGCTCGGATATCTTAACATCCTTGTGATATAGCAAAAAATCATCTTCACAATTGCAGGTAACAATCAACAGTAACTGTCATCATTTACACATTCATAAACATCACATCCATGTCGCTAGCTTAGCTCAATATACTCACAAACATAGTAAAAGACGAAAAGGAAATGAGGTATGCAGCGTATTTAGTGCAGCATGGGTTTAATGGAGTTTCAAATACAACACATCTGCTCATATAAGATACACACATCTGTAAGAAATAGCAGTTGACAAAATACCGGTATACTTCAACTCGGGATGCTCCATCAAGTAACTCGGAATGATTTGCAACTCCCATGCCCAGATTGACTGTTTCACTATTGCAACTGTCACAAGGTGGAGCATTTACCCACCTGGAATCATCATAAATGCATGTTCAGATTTATGAAAAATGGAGGTTTGTTGCAAAAGATATTTGGAACCAGAAGTGATGAACACTTCCACCATTTGCCGAATACACAAAGCTATCACCATAGAGTCAGTGTTTACAGATGCTATAAACTATCACCTAGTTATACTAAGTTGTTACAAATACAAAAGGTGATGATGCTTTAAAAGAAGCAGATAATTAAAAAGTTAATCATAATCCACCAAGATCCCAAATCAAACATTCTTGAATTGATTCATTCCCGTTTTGTATCTCCGCCACTTGGCCAAGAGCCCGCAAATTATGAATCAAGCATTGTTAGATATATTCAGTTCCACAATCCTTTCCATTCTATGACTGCCACAAAATATTACCCGTTTACACCTATCAACTTCATTTCGACCTCAAAACACTATCCCACGCAGCTAGATGAGAGTGAGCACCTCCATCAACCCCCTCCCATGAAAAATCCCTCACTGTCTTCTCTATAATATTTGCAACCTTTTTGGGAATCCTAAAAGCAACATAACATTTGAGAACCACATCTATACTTCATATATTAAATTAGAATTCCCCTTCACTACATAGAAATCCCCTTTTCCATCTCATTAAACCTCCTTGAACCTTTGTTAAACCAGGTATATGGTTCTAAGCAAGTCAACTCTCTTTCTTGTTTTTGTTTGGCAAAATATCACTGAACGTTCCAGCCTCCAGGGATCAACTTTCTCAGTTAAATATTAATCTTGCTCTTCATCTTATAAATATGCATTTATAAGATGAGATGAGCACCCTCGATAAATAGATATTTGCTATTTTGACACGCTGAAGTACTAAATTATCCCATAACAGAGAAGAGATTTGATGAAATCTGTAAATGTAATATAGCCCACCCAAGAAGAGAAGTAGCCATACAAATTACTGCAAGTACAAATGAGGCAAGAGTACTATTTCTTCTAGCGAACTTCGGATATGAAGTTGTACATAATAATGAAGAATACATTTGAACCTGAATGACTGCTTAAACCAGTAGAGCAACTGCAACAGGAATGCATGATCAAGTTGATCTTTCGTCGGATTGCAATTTCCCTCCTGAATGCAGGAAAATATAGAACAGAAATGCTAAGTATAAACTGAAACAAAGAATAACATAACTTGGAGACAATCAGACAGACATGCATATTCCTCAGAAACTGTATAATTGACAATAAAATTTTGGGTGACTCCTAGTTTTTTGAATTTCCAAAAAAAAAAAAAATCATCACAGCTGAAAAGGCCAAAAGAAAAGGAAATAGAAACAGGGTGGTGGTGGACATAGGAGCCTAACCCTGGCCAAGGCAACCATTGCCTTCTCCTCAAGCTTATCCACGGGTACCGTCTTTCGAGCTGCCTCTTGCCGATGTATGTCTTCATACTGTGCCAACAACATGCATATAGTGATCTAGATGACACAATTTTCTTTCATACTCTCCATAGTCAAAGATAAATAAGTCTTCTTACCATATTGAATGCATTTCTAATGAGTAAGCAATATATGAGAACCTTTCGATCCAGTCTTACTCAACAATTTGATAAAACTAACACCAATGCACCTGAGATAATAAAACTGTTCGCAATTCCCTGGTTCTGTCCATTACTAGTTAAGAAACGCTTAACAGTGAACCACACAATATGAAGCATAATTACCATTAGAACTTGATCAAGATAAGGTCGAATCTTCTGCTCAACTTGCTCTCTATTTTCACTAGTCACAAACTGTTGCATCATTAATGCCTCTTCTTCTGCCTAACAAAAGCAACAGAATCCTTTAGTAATTTTCGACAGTTACTAAACAAAACTCTGCTTACACTGTTACACATATATCTATGTATCTCAGGGATAACATGTTTTCTTCTCGAGATATCAAATTCTCCTCCAATAATTTGAAAGGAAAAAAAGTGCAAGTACTATACAGACAACACTCTGGAAATTTTTCATTTGAACATTTTCTCTTTCAATCTTATAATGAGGAACATTGAGTTGCAGCAAGCAATAATCCAATCTAAAAATTTTAACAGGGTTTCAAAAGAAAAAAAATATATATATATATAATATATATAATAATTACAGGGAATCCACAAGAGAGAGAGAGAGAGAGAGAGAGAGAGAGAGAGAGAGAGAGAGAGAGAGAGAGAGAGAGAGAGTCTTATAATCACCCAAGAACTGCATGACAGTTTAACCAAAAAACTCCCAAGTAAAATAAGAAATATAGGGAAAGAAATGCTAAAGATCCAGCATATAAGTTTTTAACGCAAATTTCCAATTAAATAATACCTGCTAACATAAAATAAATGCGTTACAGATTTCCATTATGCTTTCCGAACACTCCTACCCTACAGAAACCCATCTTTTCGACCCTGACATTCAACTATTTTCTTGGAAGTCAGAAACTTATCCCAAACCTATCTTACGATATTTGGCCAGATAGATCAACAAAAATTCAGTTAAATAATAGGACATCAAAATGGAGCAACTTAAGAATAGCACACAAAACCTGCAGCATTCGAGCCAATTCTTCATCGGATGTCACAAAATCAGCCACAGGTTTCTCAACTTCTTTTGCTTTTTCATCCTCCTCAAGTGACACCAACCGCAGCTTATTACATATTGATTCAAGATCAGAATCCTCCAATACCATATGGTTATCATCACTTCTTATTATCTGAAATCCCAAGTTAAACATCACCAATAAATTTGACAAATCTATCTAACCGGACTCGCAAGCTAACATGAGACATCTAAGATCTGGGCTTTGTAGGAACAAAAAATAGCATGAAAATGTGGCAAAACCAACTGCCCAGTTTCAGAAAACTAGCTGGGGGATACCAACTCTAGATTCGGTCTTTATCCTATTCAACGATCAGCCCCCTGGCTCTGTGGTAGAATTACTTGATGTTGATACTGAGAATACAAGGTTGTTTTTATTTATATCCTACTCCATATATCCCATAATAAGTGTCATTTCAGCATAAAATATAGACCAAAAACAAATTTCGTTGTAAATGTTCAAGAACACAATACCCTTCTAGAATTCGCCAAGTTTGATATGAGCTCTGGAGAGGTAAAATGTGTATTAACAAGATCAAAAGATACAACTTTGTTTTTTTTTTTTTTTCAATAAAAGATACATAGTGATTATAAATAAAATGAGGATCTATGCAAACTTCACAAGATTTGCCTAGGGCAGACGAAGCATGTTCTATCGAAATCAACGACAAGCTAATGTGTGACCGAAAGCATCCATGTCGTAATCATGTAAAACTTTAATTAATTATTCTCACTCCTACTTTCTACATAATGCCAGAATCTCCGTGTAAACCTATGAAAGAAAAAAAGATCCTTATTAAATGGGAAACCAACATCTAAGCATCAAATTGCCCAGAACAATCACAACACAGTGGAACACGCAGAGGTTTGTCTACACACTCTTGATCCATTATAATTGGCACGATGGGCCGAAAACTAAGAAAACGAGTGAGATCGTGACCTTTTGTTGATCAGGAGGGATGGATGTGAGAGAGAAGAGCTGGAACTTGAGCACCTGAAACGCAATCGGACAAGAAGACGATGATCGGTTGACAGTGACGAATTTAAATATGATAAGAGAGAAGAGAGACGAAGCGGAAAGAAAGAGGGGTTGAAGAGAACAAACCTCAAAGCCGTCGTCTGTGTCATAGTCGACGTCGAAGGCTGAGCTGCCGTGTTCCACGACGAACTTGCGGAGCACCATTTTCGCCGGCTCTTCTCTTATTCCCGGAATTTGCTCCGCCGGAGCACCTTGGAAGTCCTTTTATTTACGACTGCTTTATGATGTTTTTTTTTTTTTTTTTTTTAAATGTCGTGTTTTTATTAAAAAATTAAAAAAATATTATAAAGCGCGTAAATCAGTGAAGCATTAGCCCAATAATACACACACAGCACAGCAGTTGAGTTGAGCAATGGCATATGGCCTTCAACCTCTTCACCACTCTCAAGATCACTCTCATCCTCCTCTCCGCCTCCCTCCTCCCCGCCGCCGCAACTAAGTGCTCCCTGTCCGACATCACCTCCTCCGATGGCCTCCTCAACTACTCCTCCGTCCACACCTGCCTCTTCCGCGGCGCCGCCGTCCTATCCGTCCCCTTCCTCGTCCTGGCCCTTCTGCTGCAGTTCTACGTGCTGGTCAAGACCGCTCAGGACCGATTCTCAGTCGTCGTGACCAAGCTATCGGCCCGGATGAACCTGTCGCCGTCGATGGGGGCGGTGACGCTGCTTGCCCTTGGAAATGGGGCTCCTGATGTGTTCGCGTCGGTCGCGGCCGTTAGGGGGGGCCAACCGAGGACCGGGTTCGGGGCGATCCTGTCCGCTGGGACCTTCGTCTCGGCCCTCGTGGTGGGATTCGTCGCCATATACGCGGCGCCGTTCTCGGTGGATCCGGCGCCGTTCGTGAGGGACGTGCTATTCTACCTGACCGCGGCGCTTTTCCTGTTCTACGTCTACCTGAGCGCCGAGATCTACCTGTGGCAGGCGGTGGGGTTTGTTGGTTTTTACGTTTTCTTCGTTGGGGTTGTGTTCTGGATGGACTTGGGGTATGCCGGTGGGGAGAGAAGGAAGAGATCCGGTGATGGTGGTGTCGAGTTGCTGGGTTCGGTTGGGGATTGTGAAGCTGTTGGATTGGACTGTGAAAATGGGGGATTGAGAGAGTTGGAAGTTGAAAGGAGGTCGGAATTTGGGTTGTGGAAAATCATTGAGAAGGTACATTTGCTGCATCCCGTTTCTCTTATCGTTACTGACAATGGCATTTGTGTTTGCATGTTTAAGCTGTATATGTTTTCAAATGGCCTTTCCTTTTATTGTCTCTGCATGTTTCTGATGGCTTTATTTGGATCTTTTGCCACTGCTGAGATGATCGAGTCTTAAAAACTAACAATGAGATGGTTTGAAACTATTGCTCATGGAATTTGAATCGTATAAAAGAAAGTGTATTAGTTGCTTTATATATGGCCTTTGCAATGTTTCAGCTTGTCGCTGCTCCGAGTTCTTACAAATGTGACACCGAGATATGCAGTGACTCAGCCTTCTATCCCTAGAAAGTCGGTCAATATTGAAAGAATGACAATAATTTATATGTCAAGAAAGAACTAATGAATGTTATTGGGCAACTTTATTTGCAGGCTACTTTTTGTTGAATGACAATCTTAGTAATTAGCATATCAGTTCATCTCTACGGACTGCCTTTTAGCATTCTGAGATGTGAGATGTTCTAGATATTGCTATAGTATGAGAGAAAATTTGGGATGTTGAAATTCGAAAATGTGATGTGTTCTGTCTTTGACATTTTAAAGAATTCTTTTACGACTCACCCTCCTTAAACTTCCGAATCTAGTTTGTCACCTGTAATTTGTTGAGGATAAGATATATCAGTGATGTTTTAGTACGTTAGGGTGAAGTAATTAGCTTTGCTAGAGTTTCGTAAGGAAACATGGTAGTTCCTTACAATGCCCCTGATTGAATTTATCAGAACTATTTGGACTGCCGCTTTTGAAAGCTAATGGTAAATTTTTTTGAGAGGCTGGGTTATCCAGTTCCATGGGAGAGGCAGTATAATATTCTTTCCTTTTTCCCACGGCATTTATTTGTGTATCTGATTCCTACCTTTGTGTGTGTTTGGACGTGATTTAAAATCTCCATTATAATGCTGACTGCATAAGATGTGTAAGATATTCTTTCAGCATGAACAGTGCAGCCGGACTTTATGGTGTGCAAGTGTTAAGCACATTGCTATCAGCTTCAGGCTTCTGCCTTCCTTCTTTATTCTATATCTTGCTGCATATGAACGTAATCTAGCTCGGTACTTAGATGTTCCAATCATAATTCTTCTGTGTGCGTGGAGTGCTTCAAAAGAAAGAAAGAAGCTTACTTACTTTCCATAATTCATCTTTTCTTTTTGGTCATGCATATCTTCAGGTATTTATTATCTGTAATTTAATCTTGGTAGGAAGTAGGTGAACATTGTACCATTGTCTCATCAACTACTCTGTCTACTAGACAAGAAAACAGTAAGTCTAAATATCACATGGAAAATATACCTATAAGGGTAGCCACATCACTGTGTAATTTTTGAGTTTCTTGATTTTATTATTGTATATACGTAAGACCAATGGCAATAGCATTGTCCTTCCGAACTTCTCGTGTTTAACCATCCACTTTCACCATTTTCTAATCAATTACATATTCATGTGTTTAGAGCTCATTTATCTCTGCGAAATTGTGCCACATTATAATCTTGTCTGAACTAACCGTCTCGACCTTCCTGAAATCGAATCAGAGCAAACATAAAATGCCTCGTACTTGCTTGTTTCCATTTGTAACCACAATATTTGGCCAGGAATGATCTATACGTTATTTCTAGCCATCAGTATGACAATATTCTGGTTAAGAAATTATTATAATACCGAACGTTTGTCCTATGGCCCGATATATGCACATGCTCGATGATAATCCTGTAACGCCAATGATAATGATTAACTCACAACCCAGTTTATAATTTTCAGAAATTAGTTATTTTCAGCTTTACATTATGCAAAATAATTTTGCACCCACATGCCCGAATAATCCCAAATGTTACTCTCTACCTACAGATTTCACGAACATGGCAAGTCCCTGTCACCACACTCTTGAAACTCACAATCCCCGAAATCTCACCAACCGAGTGGAGCAGATTCTACCAGTCGGCCAATATTGCCATTTGCCCGCTCGTATTTCTCTACTCTTGCAGATCATTCATGCCTTTGGACCACCCGGTTTTCTTCCTCCTCCCGAACACTCACCTTCCTCTGTGGTCGATCGTCCTCTTCGGGAGCTGCTCGCTAGCTGGCCTCCACTATGCAATCGAGCGGGACCCACCGAAATCCGAACAACTCCCGGTTGTGCTGGCCGCGTTTGCCATGAGTGTCTTCTGGATATCGACCGCTGCCGGTGAGCTACTCGGCTGCCTGGCCGCGCTCGGCGAGCTATTGGGCCTCCCGCCGGCCTTACTCGGGCTGACAGTGCTTGCATGGGGGAACTCGTTGGGTGACCTTGTGGCTGATGTGGCGGTGGCTCGGGCCGGGCAGCCCGCGATGGCAATGGCGGGCTGCTTCGCGTGCCCGATGTTCAATATGCTGATCGGGCTTGGGACGGGCCTGGTGATGCAGACAGCGGAGGTTTTTCCTGAAGCGTATAGGCTTCGATTCCACACGAGCATTGTGGTGGCGTTTGTGTTTTTGTTGATGAGCTTGATGGGGTCGCTGTTGGTCGTGATTTGGCATAGGTTCAGGGTGCCGAGGTTCTGGGGGTTCTGCCTTGTGGCGCTCTATGTCGTGTTCATGGTTGTCAGCCTCATCATTGCTGGATTCTCTTTATAGTTCTCTTCATGGTTTGTCGTGCGACGACCGTGCACGAAAATACCTTCTACGTCATCAGCAAACATGCAGCCCAAATAATTTTTATGTGAAATTTTTTGCACGAAGTGTAGGGAGTAGAGATATTTGTCATACGAAGTAGTAACCCAGTATAGTAGTGAGTGATCCATGTGATCCATCAGTTTTATTTATTAACCCGTACTTTATTTATTAGTAGCATATGAATAACCAATTTTGACAGTTTTCATTCCATATCTAGTCAAAACAAAGTCCATTTCATACGAAGGAGACAACCGATATCGCCGGCATGGCTGACTGTGCACATGGATCTTGCAGCCTCATATTCAACCTTCGATATCGCCGGCATGGCTGACTGTGCACATGGATCTTGCAGCCTCATATTCAACCTTCGAGACTTGGCGTAACTATTTTGTACAGCTAAGTCTCACCTCCTTTTAAAAGTTTACTTAGCAACCATATTTATCTCAAAGAATGAGGAAAGGTGGCTGCTTTGCATAACATAATCGAACTCTTTTGAAGCACATATGCTTAGCAACGTTTCAAGTTTAAAGCCAAGCCAATAGCTTCTGCTTGGAATGGGTCGGGCGAGTGCTAGCTTTTGCTATATCAACAATCGAGTACGAAATAGATTCGATCCTACACCTGTGGGTAGTGCTATTACACGATTTTTGGCCGTCAGATTATATATTTTCACACACCATGAGTGTGTGTTGATTTGATGGCTCCACATGGATAAGATGAAAAAACAGCACAGCTAGATTAGGTCGTACAACTTAGTAATATTTTGCACTATCATCACACACGCAGTAAAAATGGCCTTCAATGTACAAGTTCTCTTACGCGATCACCATCTAAAAGCAAATCACAATTATTAGGATTTAATATTTCACATTCAACTTAAAAGGCAATTTGTTTTATCACTAAGGAGAAGATTACCTACAAAGCAATGGTCGATAGTGGTTTCCAGCATGAACACTCCGGCCCTCAAGTCATTAAAGAGAAGTAGATGATAATGTATAATGTATCTAGAGAATTATGAATGAGTGTAAAGAGCGTAGAGAGTGTTGCGCAGTTGTACGCCATCCTCTTTTATAAAGGAATAACATGGCGTTCATGATTAGTTGCTCGGGTTGCCCAGCAACCCTTGGTCAGTCTGCGTGGAGTTGCCTGACTACCTGAGATTTAATCATTATTTGACATTAATTCGATTTAACAAAGCTATGACTTTATTAACGTAAAATTTTATTTATCTAGGACATACTACGATAAAAAATAACAGTAAAATCACGATAAGAAATTAAGAATATAAATTTCCAAAAGATGGTGAAATTTTACATATAGTGATATCTAATCATGTGCATCTTTTCATGATTTAACATATGAGTAGACCGATTAAGCTCCATGAACCAACTCCCTTATGTCGGCGTGTTAGATATCCATAGGCCATGACTCCTCATTCTACTGAATGGTAGTAGGCTTATTGTGTTTAGGTTGGATGTCCCATTAAGTACTCTATCTAAGATTAAGGCACATGACTTGTTTAACGATCATCTTTTTGCCTTTGGTAGGTCCATTAATAATAATTGTCTCTGTCATGGTTCATCGTCATAGTTTAGTCTGACTGTACCAGTTTAACTTATACATTTAATCGTCTAACTGTACCAGTTTAACTTATACATTTAATCGTTTAACCCTGGTAAGCCCTCTTGGCCCATTCCTGAATCGATTAACTTGTTTTACTTGACGTTAATCAAGTTTAACCGAGCTATGATTTTATGATCATAGAATGTTATTCATCAGACCACGATAAAAGATAATAAAATCACGAATAAAAATATAAATTTCCAAACGATGTTGAAATTTTTCCTATAGCAATATTGGATCATGTGGGTCTGAGGCAAAAAACCGACATTGTTCACCTTCTCCTCCAAACCCAGAAAACCCCTCTGCAACCAAAGTTCAGATCCCTAAATTCTGTTGCCCCTCCTTCACCGACAACTTGCAACCGCGTCGTCGGGGTCGGCTTCCACTGAGTCGGGGTTGGTGGGCCTTCGTCCCGCTGTTTCCGTGGCCTCATGAGTGTATGGCTCGGATCGATGCCTGTAGATCCGCCATCTCCCTGACCACGGAAAGGTCGTCGGTCATCCATGTCAGGCCCCAGTCCCTGGAGTCCATCGGGTTGTTGGTGCGTTGGGTTCGGGTTCTCTTTGTGTGTGTTCAAGGGTGTGGCTCGGCTGTGCGATTGAACCATTTTCGAGCTATCCGGCGTGATTTTCGAAGGCTTATGGGCGGCTCCTTATCTCCCCTAGCGTGGATAGTTTTTCGGAGTCCAGATCTAAATCGAGAGCAGATTCTTTATCAGATCCGACTAGGTGGCACGAGTGGCGCAGTTTCGGGCTTGAAGTTTTGTTTTGCGGCTTTGTTGAATCTCTAGTGGCTCGTTTGCGATCTCGGGTGGCGGGAGTTAGGTCTGCTAGGTGTAGAGGAGGTCCTAATTTATTTGTAAATTAGGTGTTTGTTTTTCTTTCTTTATTTTTTCGTTTATTAGGTGTGAGTTGTTTTTCTTTCTTTTTTTTTTCTTTATGTTTTTAGTTCGTTAAGTCCAGTTGTGTCTGACATTCAGTCTCCGTAATGGAGTTTCGGTCTCCTTTCTGAAGTTGGGTTTTTGTGTACGGTTATCTCCTAGATGGAGTTTGTACCTCTTGGACTCATGTATTTGTTCAAGAGAGTAGGTCCAGATTTTCTGGTTCCTGTTGTATCCGTTGGCACTCTTTTTGTACTATCTTCTGAGTTTTTCAGTTTTAATACAATTATAGTTTGGGAAAAAAAAAATATCGGATCATGTGCATCTTTTCATGATTTAACATTTGAGTAGACCGATTAAGCTCTATGAACATTGAACCAATTCCCTTTTCTCGCGAGTCGCGGCCATAGGCCATAGCATTCGTTAAATCAACCACATGCATAATAAATATAGGAAGATGTTACGGTCCCATCACGGAATTATTCTTTCGGAGGTTTGTAACCGTTAGATCAACTAGCTCTGACAGTTATACGTTGATCTAACGGTTACAAACTATGACGGAATAGTTCGTAATAGGACCCTAACGTTTCCCATAAATATAATAATAATAAAGTTTAAAAATGAAAAATCACGAAATGTTTTCCTTTAATTTTATTTTTTACTTTTTCAAAATTTCAGCTCGCACAACGGTATACTGTCTCGAGCAAAGGTCGTCTGAGTTTCCACTTTTCCAGTGCAAAAATATGCAGATAACCTTTCGTCTCGCATCAAATCCCTCTTTTCTCTTCACCCCTAATGGAGGTAGCTGTATCCCTTCACTTCGCACCGTTTATTTCGCTCCCGTACCTCGCCGGAATTCTCACCGGAAATCAATTCTCTGCGCCGCTAACAGGAGGAAGCGATTTGGGATAGGAAAATCCGAAAAATTGGTGCTCGAATCAGCTTGCGTCATCGCATCGAAGCTAGGGTTTTTACCCGAGCCGTTAGGGTTGTTGCTGAGGCAATGCGTCGGTGGCGGCGGCAATGATGGAGGTGGGAATGGGTTCTGGAACGGGTTCGGGCGGGGCTGGTCCGATGGGTGGAGAAGGAGGAGAAAGGGGAAATTGGGGATGGTGGGCATTTTGGTAATTTGTGGGTTGGTGGGCGCGTGGTTTGTTCTGGGTAAGGAGTTAGTGTTAGACGTTGATGCTGTCATTGGGGGTTTGGGTTTGATCCTGTTTGCGTTTTCGGCCGGAGCGTGGAGGACAGGGGGTAATAAAGATTGGATTTTGGGTTTCTGTTGCTGTGCTTTTTTGGTGGGTTTGGTTTCGAGGAAGGACAATTTTCGGACTCGGGTGGTTAGGTATATTGGAACCGCGAAGAAGAACTTAAGGAGAAAAAGGAGAGTATTCTGAGTTTTTGAGGAGTCATTGCTAGGATCTTACCTTGTTTGTTGATTTGTGTTTTTGGTGGGTTTGGTTTTGAGGGAGGACGATTTTGGGCTGGTTAGGTATATTGGAACCGCAGAGAACTTGAGGAGAAAAAGGATAGTATTTTGAGTTTTTGAGAGTGATTGCTACGATCTTACCTTGTTTGTTGCTATGTGTTTTTGGTGGATTCAGTTTTGAGGAAGAAAGATTTTCAGGCTCGGGTGGTTAGGTATATTGGATCCGCGAAGAAGAACTTGAGGAGAAAAAAGAGAGCTTTTCGAGTTTCTATGGGTGATTATTGCTTTGGATCTTACTTTACTTCTCCGTGAGTTGTTTGTGTGTGTGTGTGTGTGTGTGTGTGTGCATGCATGTTTGCTTTCTTTCTTGTTTTTCGGAAGGAAGTTTTGTTCGTCTATGTTCTCTTGTTTATTTGTCCCCAAATTGGTGCTCTTGATGATTTCTTTATTTTTTATCATATACATATAGACATGGTACTCGTTAGTGTTTCAAGAGTGAGATCGTTTGTTGCTGGTTTTAATAGTGTACGTTTTAGAAAGTTCACTAGTAATGGCCGAAATAAAGAATTGATAATACCGTAATACATGCTGATTTGTGATGAGAAAATTGATGCTCTGACAATCTGTTATCCTGTTTAACTTGCACGCTGCCATGATCTGTATACATCACCTTTTCATAGACGAATATTTTTTTTGCGACTTTCTGCAATATCATGTAATTATAAGCATATACACGGAGAATGAGTCAACATGTAGGTATGATATTCATGATATGTACTTTGCTCGGATACTGATATATGATTGTGATGAGTGACAGATATCCGTTAAACAGTTCATGCATTGTTTTTGACTTTTGCAGTTTTTAAACCAAAGCATGAGAGTTTAGCTTACACAGCACTGAGTTATGTTTGAAAAAACGAAACTTCATGACACAGGCAAATCTGATGGATTGGCTTACTCTACGAAAAATTCAAATCATAATCTGGTGTTTTGTTTAACTTACGACAATTCAATATAGGCTCTCAGGCCAGTTTCTCCCACATTTTACTACACAAAGTTTAAGTGGAGAGCTCTGAGTTGCATAAGTTGAACTTCACTCTTTCAGTTTCTGTGCCAATTTATTGTTGTGGATTATAATTTCTATACTTCTATTTTACTTTGAAGGTCTGAAAGTTCTAGGCTTTTATACGGTGTTTGAAGATGCTTTTCCCATTCCCCTGTACTCAGAAATGAGATACCCATTGCTTCTTGATGTTTATGTGCAGGTGTTCAAATGATCCAATTTAATTCGAATACAATTTTTTATATTCTGTTTTGCTCTGCCATATCGGATTAATTGTAGGGCCTAATGTGCCTCCTCTCGAGCAATGATCTTATAGAGCTCGACTTTTCAATTTGGCTCGACTCGTAAAAAAATATACACGTGCTCGAGATTGACTCGAATTTAATTAGCTCAAAATGGGATGGAATGTTGAATAAGAGTTTTCCTATTCAAATAAAATTTTTTCTTGACTTTGACTCGAGTTTAGTTCAAGTTTAGCTCGAAACTTGCTCGAGCTAGGGATAATGTAGATAAATAATTTATTCGAGTGGCTCATCAAACACTCGAGAGCTAATAACGAATAGGCTCGAACTATCGAGGTTGAGTTCGAGGTGCTTGAGCTAGAAACCAATAAATCCTCCCTATATATAATTCCAGAATACGCTGAGCCTACGTGGCTGCTTCTGCTGCTTCGGAATCATATTTGGCGAATAATCATGCTTCGTAATTAGGTTTGGATGAATAATATTGATATATTAATAATTAATCATCTAGGTTCGGGTATTCTATAAATATTATTTAGCTAACTTAGGTATTTTAATATCACTTTTACTAATATAACCCTTTAATTTTTTTGTAATTTTACATAGTAAGGCAATAAGTGATTAATATATCCTTGAATTTTAATTTGTTTCCTTCAATAAACTATTGAATTATAAATGTATTTTAAAAGTTGATAACTTTTGTATTTCTTATCTGTTTTACATATATAATATATCAAATTAATCATCTTTTGATGATCTTCGAATTGACATCCATATTGTATATATGAAATAAATAAATTATATTTATCTTTATAATAATAAAAAATAATAATATTTATTAAAATTCATTAGAAAAATAAAATTATTTCTCAATTGATATATTTATCAGTGTTTAAAAAACCGTACCGTACCGGCCGGTAATACCGGTATTACCGGTTACCGGCCTTAGGTACGGTACAAAAACACACAAAATACCGGATTTTCGGTAATACCGTTTTGTACCGGTATTGTACCGTAAATACCGGGAAAAACCGGTCCAAAATACCGGCCATGAAAAAAAAAATTAAAAAAAAAAATAAAAAATATTTTTTTTTTAATTTAAAAACATAAAATTTAAATTGGTAGTTAGAATGTTTTATTTTATTTCATTGGTAAGTTAAAATTAATGATTATGATCATTTATTTTTTATTTTTTTTGTATTTGGTATTATATATTTTTATAAATAAATATATATATTATTATATTTGCTAGTCCGGTAATACCACCGATATTACCGGTCGTACCGGTAATACCGCGTACCGGTGGGTAGACCGGTATGGCCACCGGTACGGTATTTAAAACACTGATATTTATATGTAATGTAGTTATATATTGTAAGTTAAAAAAAATTAGTATAATATAACACAAGTAAGTCGCACAAATAAAAAGTGTCACAATAAATATATAATAATATATATATATTCTTATAAAAGGTATTTAAATTTTCAAACTACTTTTTTCTTATTAATTTTAGATTTTAAGAAAAAAATTAGCAAGCACCCGTGTAATACACGGATGTTGTACTAGTAAAAAGGTAAAAAATGTATGGGTCTTCAAAAATTATTTTAGTAATCGTCCAACTATCAAATTTAATGATTAGTTCAATGAGATAAGAAAAAATATATTAATTTATAGCTTATACTAATCCTACAATTTTAAAAACATTAATTTTGTTTGGTTCTTAATTAATTATTTTATTCTATTTTTTTATTCACAAAAATGAGACCTGCAAAGGACTTTTTTTTTTTTAAATGCTACAGTCCCCGTTACGGAACTATTCAATCAGATTTGTAACTGTTAGATCATCATGTAATCGTCGGAGACAGTTGATCCAACATACTAATTTCGGCGGTAATGAGACCGTATCATTTCCTTTTTTTTAACCAAAATAACCAATCCGAAAATTTGAAAAAAAAAACAA
>CACSLK010012531.1:5981687-5995486 GCA_902706635.1 Striga hermonthica | reverse complement strand
ACAAAAAAAAAAAACCAATCCGAAATCAGCTTTTTAGAAAGAAATTTTATGAAGTGGAACGACGTCGTTATCAAAAACTACAAAGGCACTTTTCAAGCTTCGTCCTGTGTCTCTCGCATGGCTGAAGCTAATAGCCCGACGGTCTCCTCTTCCAAATCGGACCCAAATCCGTGCCCGATTTGTCTTGCATCAGTCACCGAAGACTCTTATCTGGACAAATGTTTCCGTACGTCTCTATGAACCTCTCTTCTTTTTTATTTGAGCAAATTTGTGCATTCTTTAATGGCAATTTTGTGTTTTTTACATCTTTTATTTTCTCTTTTTTTTTTAGGGTTTAAGTGAATCTTGCATATAACGTACTTTCTAGCTTCTGTTCATTATACGTATTCGCTGCTCTGAATTTTAGAAGTTTTGGTGGAGTAAATATAGTTGGATGAGGTCAATGGGTGCCTCAAATTGCAATCTTTTCATGTGGGGTTTGTATAAATAATGCTTAGGAAGAGTTAAATTATGAAATCTTGAAAAGTAGTTCTTAAGCCTATTGTGATTTCAGGTAGTCCAAGTTTGTAATTGAAGTATAAGTGGCAGAACGTTGATGTTATGTGTTCCTTATTTTTGTTTGTAAGTTTGAACTTCTGAGGTATGGAAACCGGAGAAAGAAATGAAAATCGAGTTGTGTTTCGACCATTTTCCTTGTACTTTATTAGAATCTGCAGTCTTGGGTATTTCAGCCCTTCAGGATTCTATTAGGCTGTTATTTCAAATTTGGTAAAGAGTGGGATTAGTTGACTTGGTTATCTTGACGAGCTCAGCTGTTGATTTTAGTTGATGATCTTATTAAGTTAAGAGTTACTTCTCTAGTAACTAAACTTTTTCCTTTTATGCTTTCTCGGTTATCTAAACCCTTAAGACACCAAAATGGAGCCTTCAGAAATGTCATCATTGACATTCTTGAAGAAAATGTGGAATTCAAGATCTGATTTGTGGCGTAGGGTTCAATGTTTGCTTAATATCTGTGTATATTTGGCATTTCGATATGTTCTTTGTGTTTTGTCTGATCAATGATGGTTTTTTCTATTAATTTCCTTTGTAAGTTTGTGGATTTAGACGATGAAGGAAATAAAAGGATTTTGAAGCATTAAGTTGAAACCCTTTTATTTAAAAATGTGTGTAAGCTTATCCAATCCTTCTGTTGAACGTCATCTCTCTCTAGACCCGTTCTTGCACTTCATAATGAATGTTTGATAGTTGCGAAACTCTGACATCTTTGTAGGACTTAATTTCAGATGACATGAATATTTTTTGTAATGTTTGCTTGATCTAGTATTTAAAAGGATGGAATATGGCCTTGATGCCTAAGCTACTAACTTGCAGATAAATTTTGCTATAATTGCATCATAAGATGGACTGATGTAGTTGCGAGCAAGCGCTCACGTGCATCTTCAACACTGGCATGTCCTTTATGTAAGGTTGGTTTAATCATATAAATTTTCACAATTTATGTTAATCCAAGATTGTCCGAGGATATTTAAAAGTGTTTGTTTATAAAAATATTCATACTTATACTCAATTCATACTCAAAATTTAACTCAACTTTAACTAAACCCCACTATTCTCAATAATGTCAATATAATTAAATAATATCAGTCAATCATTCTTACGCATCACATCAACTTTAATTCACTATTCATCCACTCATATAATTTTAACTACCTATCACTTTCAATCATTTATTCATACTTTTACATCAAATCAATTTTAATCATTTTATTTTAAATATTATGCTAATACAAATTTAAAATCCCATTAACAATTAACACATATCAACTTTTTAAAAATTAACCTTGGTTAACAAAAAAAACTAGTAAATTAGTAAACAAGGTGTTTCGCTCAAACTTTAGATTTGTTCGTGAAAGTTATTTTGGTCAGGAGTTCTTTTTCCCTTGTTTCTTTGAAAAAAATAATTTTTCCACCAGGGCTGGGTTTCATTCCTTCAATATTGGCTCTGTTGTGCCTTCTTTTCTTTTAAATAGTACCATTTTCTTGCAATTATGGTTGGCAAAATATTTCAAATCATATGAGGTTTCTCTTGTGGCTTACTGTTAGGATCTTAATTCACTGCTAAATTTATATCGTCCTTCAGACAGAGAACTTGTCCATTATTTACGGATTTGATGGAACTTCTTTTCAACAGCACTATATCTGTAGGAGCTTGAGGAATAGGTATTCCTTTCGAGACTATGTTAGTCATGCAATTTTTTCCTTCTTACATTTCTTTTTAGATAATTGTTTGAGGTAATTTATTATTTCTTTCAGCAGAGATTTCTTTTCGAGGGCTCACAGGAATAGATTAAAATGTTACTATACTGAACCAGGTACTTTTCTCTAATTATCTTTTCATACTTTAGGAAACTCCTTTTTTTTGTGTGTGTGTGTGTGCTATCATTATGTACAAAGATATTCATTCATACCCTTATTGGCATTGCGGGGCAGGTGACCTAGCCGATAAACTATCCGTTTCACGCCATTGGAAGTTGCGTAAGTATGTGAAGCAGAATCATTTTTTGCCAGTCTGGTTAAGAAGAGAAATTCAGTCGCTAATGCAGGTTTCTTTTTTTTTTCTCCATTTCATCTATGTTATGTCTTTGTATGTAATCTTACTGAAAATGTTGATCTGCTACTTTTTATTGACTGGTTAAATTTGGATGATTTACTTATCTCTGGTATCCATGACACAAATCATAAATGTACATCTCTGGACCAATTTCGTGTACCGAAGCATATTACATAATAAAAATCTATTGTTTTTGCTTCATATGCAGGTGGAGGACGTGGATGTTATCGTGCACCACATACTTGGCGTGATTGACTCATTGATAAGGTAAATTCGAGCCTCTTCAATAGTCAGTAAATTAATCAACCAAACTCCTTAATTGGCATTTTAGGTAAACTATTATTCATAAATTATACCCACTTTTTAAATTAATAGATTTACTCTCTCTCTCTCTCTCTCTCTCTCTCTCTCTCCAGAGATTGGTCGAATAATCCAAGAATTACAAGTGAAATGGCACAGAAAGAGTTCAGGGTTTCGGTATCTGAAGCGGTCAGGCGTTTTTTAACTGGTAGAACAGAAAGGTTTGTGAATGAGTTGGAGCTTTTCCTTGCTTCAGGCCTAAACATCGATGCCTTTGATAGAGTCTATGCCGAGCATTTAGGTTGGGAAATTCATGAAATAAATGAGGCTGACCGTGTTGAGTCTCCTCTGGAGCATGTTCCTGCTGTTCCATGCTTGTACATCTTTGATGAAGATTCTAATGGAAATTGAAATTTGTGCTAATTTTTAAGATGGCTTTTGTTGTGTTGTACATAGTGTTTGTAGTTTGTGTGGTTTGTGAATATCAAAAAGAAGGCTTAAGGAGAATGAAGAAAAACGAAACAAAAATCAAAGTCGAGGCACGTAATAGTTACGTTCTCCTTAAGACGAAATTGCCCCGTAAAATACCCACGGTTAACAGCAAACGCCTCCAAGATACAACGACTTTCGACTTGTATATAGCGGTACTTCAAATATACAAGCTTTCGGCGAACACTACTATTGTTCGGAACTCTCACGACTCAATGGAAAAATCATAGACCACAATATGCTATATGATCTTTGAAAAAATAATGCAAGAGCTCTCTAGTTTTCATGTTGTTCAAGTTATGTATGATTTCATCTATGTGGGTATTTATAGATGTAGGGAAACACCTCCAAGAGGTTTAAGTGTCAAAAGACACCTTTTGGGACGTGTCCGAATGAGAACGGATGCATTTAGTGGCCAAAAGATACCTTGTGGTCACCAAGGGTTGCGACCCTTTGATTTCCGCAGCCAGTTGCGCGCCCGTGCGCTGCGGGCTCGTACGAGCTCATACGGACTCGGAATTGAATTCCATTTTTTCCTACTTGTCCCCAACGAGTCCCGAGATGCTTGATTCCTTTTTGAAGCTAAAAGTGAACAATTTCTTTATGCTTGTTCTTTCTACAATTCTAGCATACATAATGCATATTTATGGCTCGCTTAATTTGTCCAAACATTTATTAAAATATAATGTTTGTGAACCCTACAACCTTTTGAGTTATTTAAACTCAATTAATTAAAATATAACACTTAGAATTAATTTCTCATTCACTTTAAAAAGGTTTTGAGAATTTTCTAAGTCTTCTACTTACAAAAAATAGAATCGTTAAATCGGTACGAAACTAATTTTTCCTTACAGTGTTCACATCACTTAGAGAAGCAATATGGATGTTCATTAGGTCTTTAAAATTTTACTTTAGTTTGTAGTCATACTCATATAGTGAATTGATGATTACGTGTAAACTCATATGGTCTGAACTCTGAACTCTATTCTTCTGGGCATATAGCTTTTGTTTTTTATATTTCATTTTTCCCTAAAAAATATTTAAATCAAATACTAAACTTACGAAGTCTGTCAGATTAGATTCCAACAGTTTCGTATTCCATTTACCTCTGAACACATACAATCTGATGGATCGTCCATTTTTTCCGTTCAAAACCAATGTCTGGAAATGGTTTATGTTTTACTATCATCTGTGGAGGTAATTATATTATAACAAGTTCATCATAAATAACTGATTGTCGCGCAATGGTAAATCACTAGATTTAAACTGTAGACTAGAAAATAGGCAGATAGGATTACCATCTCGATAAAGTACTAAACCATACGGCAATAAGAACCACATAACCGAAACTAAACGAATAACCTTTGTCTAGAATTCAAAGTAAACATGGGATGGCTACTTCAACTCCACAACGCACAAATTGGAACGGCGATGAAATTATTATTATTTAATCTTTTTTTCAGCTGATGCAGAAAACAAAAGGCTTGATCGAGAAATGTCTTATAAAAGAGTTGCTTTCAACTAACATATCGTGAAAAAATAATCGTACACGCATTTAAAAGTTGGGGTATATGATCTTCTACATCTGCAAAATAAGTTTTGAAGATACACGGTCCAGATCTTATGCTTACGATGCCACTTTCGAGCCGCATGTTAGGAAAAACCACTGAAACTAATCTCCATGCCTCTTCCACCAATTCCCGCAATCAAACAGTGGAACCCACACGAATCCAGATCTGCAATAACTTTATCGACAACCGTTCCTGATAATACTGAGTCACAACGTTAAGAACATCAATTTCCCAATGTACACATAAACTGAAAGAGAACATGGATTTTGACCATAAGATGATAAGATTTTGTTATTCCTAAGTACCTCCCTTCATAAGTTCAAGTTGTAAATTAAAAAGCAACTGCGATATTCGAAGTTTTGAACGGTAGCTGCTCCTTTTTAATAGTCTCAAATGATGATTTTTGTAATATATCCAGTAAAATCAAAGAAAAATAAAAATAAATAACAGAAGTATAGGCAAAATGGATACAGGTTGGAAGTAGCGTCAAAACGCAGCCTCCTCCACCAGCTCCTGTGAGTTTAGTAGATAGTTTATATTTTAGCGTAGTTCTAATCACAGTCTCGATTGATGCGTGGCTGACCCCCATGCACTGCAGTAGCCCTTGATTCATCTCCATTAGTTCTCCTATTTTTTCCTCTTTCTCAGTGATTGCAAGATCATCAGAAACTGGTGATTGGATTATGGCAGCTAACTCATTGCTTATGGAGTCAACGGCATTAAACACAGAAGCCATTGCTGTTGAATGCCTCAGTGTCCTTTCTGAGACGCTGGCTACCAACGCTTTTGTATTTCTTCCGACTTTCGTATTAGATATCAGCATTTTAAGAGGCATATTTGTCTTTATGCGCGTGAGGTCACCAGACCTAAATTTTATCATGTTCCCTGAGAAAAAAACAGTTCATTAGCCAAATAACAAAATCAAATAAAACTGCCCCAACATTGTGCTCTAATTATGCCGGCCTTATTAATTGGCATTGCATAGATCAACCTTTTCAGATATTATGTAAATTTAGTAACCGAATATGCTTTCTTTGAAGGCCACCATGTCATAATGTGCCCATCCTTGGTTGTTCAACCCATTTGCATTATTAAGTTGCAAACCTGCTAAATACTTCCCAGAATATCATAATGAAGAAAATTCAACACATTTTTGTGGGTGGGTTCGTGAGGTTTAAGAATCTAAAAACATCCCTGATATAGTTCAGACAAAGATTGACTTCTTTCTATTATTTGAAGCAAAGAGGCATGTCTAAGGATGTCAGTAATGACTAAAAGAGAAGCATGCTTACATACCATAGGTACTAACTGTATTGTCTATCCCAGATGGCTTCCCATGGATGATCTTTTCACCTTCAAAAGCCCATTTATTCACAAGCTCCAACTCACTGTCTCCAAACATCTGCCAACCTTGATGGCTAAAATCCAGTTTTGCAGAATCAGATAGGGCAAGGAGTGCGGCAGAAAGTGCGACGCAAAAGGCGGCAGACGAACCCAAACCCGAGCCTAATGGCAGCTCCGATGTGACAACAATTTTAGCTGGCTTATTGCTGATAAATTATAAAATGCAACTCAATCAGGGAATGCAACTCAATGGGTGGAGTAAAAGAATTTTCTTGAATCAGAAGTTATCAGAACATGAATAAAATTTATAGACATATACCCATGAATGGACGTGTACAGCCAAAGAAAAGCTGAAACGCCGGATGCGATTCCAATATTGGCCTCGGGAATATTTTGATCTTCGAGAAGAGAAGCAATTGCTTTTGACGTCTCTAGGGAACAAGAACAAGGAGAGGAAGCAATACGGCTGCCTAGATCAGGCAGAACTTCCATGATTTTCCCAACTGGCCAGGAAAGTTCTAAGGCCAGATCCTTGAGATGAAGCTTTATCGCATCATCATTATCTGTGAGACGGATGACAATTTGGAAAATAGAGACATATTTAGCAACAAAGTAATAATCAATAATAGCAATGACGATGATGACTACATCAACAACACATAGCAGCAAGCACCACTGTAGAAGCATGGGGTCGAGTTAAAAAGGCTAACAATGCTAAATTGGCATATCAAGTAAGAAGAACAGGTGCTGTTAACCATTACACTGAAATCATGCATTCTCTTGACATTATTCTCTAAAGAAACTACAGTCTCGAGCAAAGATTCAAACGAAAAGCCACCCTATAGGTGCTCCTTGATCAACGTCACCGGAGCATACTTGATTTAGTGGGAACAGAATCAGGAGTTGTAACCTGAATCATAAGTAGTTCCATTTGCATATTCCATTCGATTCATAAACAATAGATCCAACGACAATTGTCTTCTTCTTGGGATAACAATTGCCACAAAAGAAATGAAAATAATGCTTCACTTCATAAGAACAGCATCTTCACATGAGTTGCTAGCTATTCTCATTCATTTTGTCTGCAATTATCCATAAAATTTTGCGTCAAAATCACTTCCATGTCACTTATGTTCTTCCTGATCCCATTCAGCTATCCAGAAATCCATAATACTTTTATAATGATTCGTAATAACATATCTGAAGACAAATCATATAATCACAAACCAATAGCAACGATAAGTACCACATAAATACATGAAGGTTCACAAACTTCACATCAGTTCAAAATATCGGCTGCAGAATAGCTCAGCTGAAGCTCTTGTCATTTAGTAAACCATGAGAGACGCACTCGTGTATATTGTTTCATTGCATAGATGCAATAAAACTAACAGTTCAGATACCATGTCATGCTTTCAGCCGAGACTAACAGCATACAACAACACAATATCCATTGTTATATGACACAAAGTAAGATTAACAGAAACCTGATTAATCAGGAACCTGGTCAAAACAACACACTGTTAATTCCTCCAACGTGCATTATCTTATATAATAAGGTCGGTAACCTAATCAAATAAAGCATACTAAAACCAACTCTAAACGATCAATACTCCGATAATTCACAACCAATGAGTCAATTATACCACAAAATTTGGGGGGGTTTGGGAGAGTAAGTGGGTTTATCGACGGATTACCGGATGGAGTGGGGAAGCGAAGAGAGACGTAGGTATACAGATCGATCGCGGCGGCTACGGCGGTGGATCCATGAACCACGGCGTGTTCTCCGGCGAGTATGATTTTTCCGGGTGCTCTGGCTCTGACCTCCATTTTTTGCCTTGTGTGTTAGATCTCGTCGCCGATGAGGTTGGGAGGGAATCAATGCTTTGTTTTTGTGCGCTTGTGCGTGGTGGATTTGGCGGAGAATTTTCACAAGCAGCAAAACTTTGAATTAGTGACCGATTTTACATTGCTTTTTGGTTGCTCGTGATTTAATTAATTACTATGTGGAAAATGGAAATTGCCCTTTAGTCCCGCAGCATTTTAAGCATTGACTATCAAGGATGAAAAGAAAGAAAAAATGAATATCATGCTACAATAATCGACACTAGAGCTGCAACGAGTCGAGTCGATCATGAACTTTTGTCGAATATAGCTCGAACTTTTTTCTACAGACTTGAGATCGAGCTCGATGAGCCATATAAAATGATGCTCGATTCGACTCCTAAAAAATGCTCGAGCTCGACATGGCTCGAGTTGGGCTAAAAAATTTAATAAGTAATCTTAAATTTAAAATGATGCTCAAGCTATTTTGAACACTCCCTTCTCTGTTATGGGTAGAAAAGATAGATTAATCTGGCATCTTGGGAAGCAAGGAGAATTTTCAGTGAAGTCTACTTATGCAGCTATTCTTAATATCCTTGAGGTGAGTATTGGTGGGGCTGAGCCTAGTGATGGGAACAGGAACATGACAAGAAATTGGAAGGCAATCTGGAAATTACTTGTTAAACCCAAATCAAACATTTTTTATGGAAATGTTGGCACAAATTCCTTAGTACTAGTGACCAACTGGTCAGGAGGAAGATGGAGGTGGATAGGGTCTGTGGTATGTGTGGGGAGGCTGCTGAAGATATTGACCATCTTCTATTTCAGTGCCACAGAGCTAAGTTAGTTTGGAAGCTGAGTGGGGTTCAGTGGGAGATGTTGGATCATTCAAGTGCCTCATTTAGATCTTGGTGGTATGAGCTGAATTCAAGTCCTTGGTCTGAAAACCTCAAAGATAGGATTAGGTTATCTACCTATATCCTATGGTGGCTTTGGAAAACAAGGTGCAATTGGCTGTTTAGGAAGGAGTGGATGGAAGAGAAGATGGTTGTGGAGAATGCTAGACTAGATTGGGTTGAATTTGAGGATGCAGGTGCTCCTGCTGGTGTGGCTGATGTTCTTGCTGAAGAGGAGACAACTTGTAAGGGTTTTAGGGAACTGGGAAGGGTAGGTCAGTGGAGTTTAACTGTCAGTGCCCATTTTGATCCTTATGCTCAGATTGCTGTTGATTGCCAGGCCTCATGTGAAGGAAAACCTGATGTCCACTTCCAAGAGATACTATGGTGTCCCAGCCAGGAGGAGACATTATGGATGATGGCTGTGAGAGGAGTTCTGTTAAAAGCTAAAAACTTGGGATGGACCTCTATCAATTGTGGTCTGAGCAATAAGCTGCTTGTGGAGGAGCTTAACAAGAAGATGTTGTCTAGTTTGGCTTGCAATGTAATTTTTGCTGATATTGTAGATCTTTGTGATCAGTTTCTGTTTATTTCCTTTTCCTAGTTTTCCAGGTTTTGGGCAGTTGTATGTTTGGTAGGTTTTTATTATCAGGGGTATGTGTGTATGTCCCCGTGTGCTTTAGCAGTCAGTTGATTGCTCGATGTGTATAACTTTGAGGTTCTTAATATATTTTTCATCGTTTGGAAAAAAAAAAAATCTTAAATATAATGTTATTTATTTTAAATCTAGAAAGACAATATTAGCTTTGATGTTCTAATGTTGATAATTAGACTATTTATTTATATAAAAAGTTGAGCGACTCGTCGAGCTTACAAGCCTCTTGAAATGATGCTTAAGGCTAAGACTTGTCTGCTCGAACTTGAGGTTGATCGAGCTCGATCAAACATTACTCAAGCACTCGCGAGCAGGTCGTGAAACGTTAGGTTAGTTTGTAACTCTAATCGACACACACCTCTGCAGGTGTGTATGTAAGAGTGCGTGATTGAATGATAAGAAAATTCGAGTGAGCGCGACGAGGACCAATTATCAGACACGAAAAAAAATATAAAATATAATAAAAATGAGCTATCCAAAAACTCTCAAAATTCTCAAAATGTCACAATCTCTCTCTCTCTCTCTCTCTCTCTCTCTTTCTCTTCCTCTCTCTCTCTCTCTTTCTCAATTGTTGTAACACAATGACGAAACTTGTGAACGTAAACACGTCCTTTTTGTGTAGCATCTCCTCAAAATCTTCATTGTTGGAAATTTCCCTTTATTGATGAGTGTTCGAGTTACCCAAAATCGCCTTTAATTCAGAATTTTAAAAATCATGTAAGAACGTGACCATCCTTAATTGCGAGATTAGGCAGAGCTTACTTAAGTTATTCAATATATGTTTTATTATCTTTACATCTATGTCGATGTCGCGTCCACATCGCAAAGCTCTCGTCAATATTCTTTCCATTCGTGTTACTACACTAAATAAATAAACAAATCTAGCTCAATATTCATCAATTAAAACACAAGGAAATTTAATAAATAAGTTAATCTTCCCTTTATTTTGTCTTGGTTCGTTTTCAAATGAGATGCAAGGAATATATTCAAATATAAAAAAATACTAATACTAATACCCATTTACAACATGGGTGTTGAGTTAATGAATATATCAATAAAGTTATTTATGTCTAATATCAAACCTAACTCCAGAGCAAAAATAATATAAAAACAACATCACGAAACATAGATTTTCGCCATGTCAACATCCGAAGCGTGAGAATCTGCCACCTAGGCTCAACACGTTTTGAATTAATATATGTAGTTTATATTTTGGTAAGTGAATTTCAAGAATGGCTTTAGAAAATAGAAGAAATATTAGTTAAACGAACAAAGTCAAGGCACGTAAGATACGCTCTCTTTAAGACGAAATAGCCCCGTATATTACCCACAGTTCATGGCTAACGCCTCCAAGATACAACGACTTTCGATTTGTGTATAGTGGTAACTCAAATACACAAACCTTCGGCGAACAATACTTATGTTTTGAACTCTCAAGATAGGAAAGAAAGAACAAAAAACACAATATGAATATGAACTTTGTAAAAGGATGCAAATATTATGAAAATATTTCATGTTAATGACCATTTCACTTCATGGGTATTTATAGATGTTATAACACATCTCCAGGAGGTTCAAGGCATCAGAAGACACCTTTTGGGACGTACCCGGTGGATTAAAACCGGTTAGAAACCATTCCAATACGAATAGGTGCGTCAGTGTCGCGAGCTCGTCGCGCCCGCGACGCCCTGTCGCGTAGGACAGAAGCTCCGACAAAGTAGACTTTCGCGCCCGCGCTTGATCGCGCGCCCGCGACGGGTCTTGTGCACAGAGTGTCGCGCCCGTGACGGTCGTCACGCCCGCGACGGGGCCTGGCGTGCAGCTGCGCTCCGAAAGCTCGTACGCGTTCGTTCGGACTCAGAATTTAGTTCCGGTTTTTCCTACTTGTCTCCAACGAGCCCTTCCACAATTCTAGCATACTTAATGCAAGATTATGACTCATTTAGTTTGTCCAAATATTAGTCAAACTTGAATGTTTTGTGAACCTTACAACATTTGAATTACTTAAATTCAATTGTTCGATATAGAACACTTAGAGTTAATTTCTCATTCACCTTAAAATGGTTTTGAGAATTTTCTAAGTCTTCCACTAACTAAAAGTGGAGCCATTAAGTTTGTTCCATTATGAATCTCCAAAATTTCTGATTAGTGCACCAAAAATCGATAAGCACTACTATTGTTTACATAACCAATAAATATACAATCAATAGTCTTTGGTCCAATTTTCACTTGTTTCGGTTTAGGTATTTCAACATTTTCCAAACACCCCCACACTTTTAAGTATTTGTAGGTAGGTATATGACCTTTCCACAACTCATATGGCGTTTTGTCGTTACCTTTGTGGGGTAATTTGTTCAAAATATAATTTGTCTAAAGAACCGCTTCCACCCACCAGTTTTGGGGTAAGCCCGAACTTATCAAAAGCGCATTCATCATCTCTTTTAGTGTTTGATTCTTTCTATCGGCCACTCCATTAGATTGCGGTGAATACGGAGCCGTCGTTTGATGAATAATACCGAACTCTTTGCAAAGCACTTCAAACGGGGCTACATACTCGCCTCCTCTCTCACTTCGAATCGCTTTGATCTTTCGACTAAGTTGATTCTCAACTTCATTTTTATACGTCTTAAAGGCCTCTAATGCCTTGTCTCTACTCTTTAGTAGATAAACGTAACAATACATTGTACAATCGTCTATAAATGTAATGAAATACTTCATCCCCGCTCGAGTTTGCACAAATTTTAAATCACATATGTCAGTGTGAATTAACTCGAGTGGACTAGTGCTTCTCTTCACCGGTTTAAACGGTACTTTAGCCTCTTTTGCTTCAACAGATGTTTCACATTTGTGTGTGAATCAATTTTAACTTTTGGTATCAATTCCAAATTCACCAACCTTTTACTTGTGTTAAAGTTCACATGTTCTAATCTATCATGCCATAAATTAGAACACTCTAACAAATAAGAAATACTTTCTTTATTCTTCCCCTCTTGGCTGATAACATTCATTACATTCATCTTAAAAAGACCCTCATCTAGGTACCCTTTCGCCAAAAAGACACCATTCTTAGTCATTACAAATTTATCAGCCTCAAAGACTAATTTAAAACTGGCTTTGCTCAAAGAGCACAGGATACAAGGTTCTTACGGATGTCAAGGACATGCAGCACTTCCGTTAGCGTCAAGTCTTTGCCCGAAGTCATTTTTAGCACCACCTTTCCCGTTCCCACGACGTTTGATGTCGAAGAGTTGCCCATGAACAGCTTCCTTCCGTCTGTAGGGGTATAAGACGAGAACATATCTCTATCCGAACAAATATGCCGAGTTGCTCCCGTATCGACCCACCATTCTCGTGGATTATTAACCAAGTTAACTTCTTTGACCACGGCGGTTAGATCGAGCTCAGATAAGTCAATGGAAACAAATTTATCCTCGACTATATGTGCGCTATCTTTACCCTTTTTCGGGAGACAACAATCTTTCGCAAGATGCCCAGATTTACCACAATTGTAGCAATTCCCTTTGAACTTCTTGGTGCTCGTTTGAGGTTGCTTTCCCTTTGAAGTTCTCTTGCGCTTCTTATTATAGCTTGACTCGGCCTAGTTTGCCTTAGACTCTAAGTCGCTCCGATTAGCCCTTGCTTCAGATTTTCGATTATCTTGTTATCATCCGACTCGATAAATCACCATTAAGAGGGTTTAAACATCTTGTTAAGTGCAATTACACCTGTTGAACCGACGTGATCCGAAACCGTACCGACTCACACAAAGAACCGGTTTACATTACCAAAGACCGAAGTGACCAATATCCACCGAGGTCTACTTACACCGAAGTCATCACCTCGTCACCTCCTCAAGCAGGTGACAAGGCGCCTACGCACAACCATCACGCTCTACGAGATTCGTCATCATTCATGTGGAACCCACTGCTCCAAACCGCCCACCAAAAGCTACTTTATACAAAAAGTAGTACGCAAATCCCAATGTATTCGCCACCTCGTTACTATAAATAGCAACCCTATGACATTTGTACGGGGATCTCTCTCCGAACTGAAAAAACATCATTATGCAACACGCAAAAGCCCATCACGGCTCTTCACCTCGGTTC
>CACSLK010012531.1:5955895-5966831 GCA_902706635.1 Striga hermonthica | reverse complement strand
TAAAGTATTTAATTTTTCAACTACTTTTTACCATTAATTTTAAATTTTAAGAAAAAATTTTAACAAGTGCTCGTGTAATACACGGACGTTGTACTAGTTTATGAATAATCCAGACCTAATTATTTTTGGATTAGAAGTAAATTAAAATCTACCAAGTCTAATAACGAAGCATGTAATTTTGCCTCATAAGATCTCGAAACATGCAAGTCAGCCACTTAGGCTCGGCAAGTTCTAAATTATTATATAGGGGAATAGAGATCCATCTTTCCTTTTTCTGTTTATCACATGTAATTAATGCAATTGGATTTATTTAATGAGGCTATGTTTGCCTTAATTGGTGGTTAAATTTTTTTTGGAAGTCTATGTTTGAATATCAACCGAAGACTTACACGAGTTACTATTTGTATCTACTTAAGTCAACCATTGTAAGTAATTTATTTAATGAATAAAATGTACGTAAACGACCAGGAAGTTTTTTTTTTTTGGTACAAAGTTTCTTTTTATTTTTTTTTTTTTGTACAAAGTTTCTTATTAAACTATTGCACTCTAATTTTGACCAACCGTCCACCTATAATTCCAACATCTTATTATTAAGATATTTTTCGTGTTCATATTATAACAATCACGGGACAGCTCATTAGAATAATTGAACGTTTGCTACATATATTAAGAAAATTATTAATATTTTTATCTATTCTAATTTTATCTCCTTTATTTCATCACAAGAAAATCGATAAAACTTCTGTTGTAGAACCATATGATCCAACAAAATATTACAAACATCGGCTCAAATTACTTAGCGAATAGTCGATTAAATTAGCTAGTTCAATTTTTGATGTTTTGATCAATTGGTTATGATGAATATTTAGAGCACATTTGGATTCCAATATAGGATTTAACTATTTTTATCACTTGTGGCCGGATAGCACTGTTAAGGTAAAAGTGTTCCAATGTTTGTATTTGCATGATTTGTGCTTGATTAAGAATGGATAAAAATATAACATACATTTATTTGGCATGATAATAAGTTAGATGAAAGTGTAGATTGACTAAAGTGACCTTGTAGTTCTTCAACCATCTATGTCATTCTTCCATTTTTTCCATCCTTTTCCCTTCTCGTTTGCATCTCTGGCATCGACCCTAAATTGGATACAAACCTCTGACATCGACCCTAAATTGGATTTTAGACCGTCGACCATCTTCCGATAATTCGATGGCAATTCACGACTAGGGCCTTCTTTACAAGCTTTTCGAAAAAATAATCCCGTTCGGGTGAGTCGTATTTAAGGCGGTTGGTAAATTATATTTTGCCCTACCAATTTCACAGGTCTGAAAGATTTTTCCGCACTCGTCGGGCTAGTAATGTGTTACTGTTGGATTTTTCTATGGTCTTTTCTGTTCCAATTGAGTAGTATCATAATTTAGATTTTGAAAACAATACGGAGTAGTTTGGGGGCGAATTGTGCTGAAATTGTTGGGCACCTACGCAAGCAGATCCGACAATTTAGTGCAGAATATCGCAACAACAACCAATGCTTCGAAATAGATCTGCTAAAAAAAAAATGGAATGCAATGTTGTGTTTAGGGTTAGGATTTTAAAACATATGAACGGAACAATTTATCGCGGGTCGGACGTTTAATTGAGGACCAAATCATTCCAACCAAACACATAATTATCCAAGATAAAATGTGCTAATCCTATCTAATCCCCAACCAAATGTGCTCTTAGTAGATAAATAGTTGCTTGATATGTAAAAAGGACTAGATTTACATTCATCTACTTCAAAAAGCTCACACATTTAAACAAAAAAAAAAAAATGATTTATTCAAAAAAATTATTTCAAATCACTGCTTACCAAATATTTAAAATTGAAATTTCGACTGGTGTAACTCCTAATTCGTCACACAAAAATTCTATGGAGTCATTGAATATTTTTTTATGGAGCCATTCACCATTTAATGTGTTGACAACAGTCCAAATTGTATTTATTGTAGAACACGTGTCAATACACTATTGGTGAATAAATGTGGATGACTCCATAAATCGGCCGATGTCTTCGTAGCAAAACTGACCAGTAAAGTGCCCATGAGATGCACGGGGCTTTATTATTTCTTTCCTTTTTAAAAGACAATTGTATATTCAAATTAAAATTGTATAATAAAGGAGCGATCATGACATTATTAAATATAATGAAAATGAAATATCTATATTATTGAACACTTCTTTATATACACAATTATTAGATACAATGATAGAAAAATATATGAATATATAATGCTAAGACTCTAAATCCATAATTGAGAAGACGATCATTTGGGTTGGAACTCCTTTGACAGTCTTCATTTGAACATATAGGTTGTATGAAAACAACCAATCCAATAATATTTACAAAAATATAAGACAATTCATCATATTAAAATATCATAATCGACTTTATTATTGGTTTTAGTAAATGTATAAAATTTTAAAATACGTAATAAGTAAAAAATTAGAACGTACCAAACAATATGACTTCATCAACATTTCAACATCCATTAAGTTTGTAAAGTTCCTAAAGTTGGAAAGGATACATAGTGAAATCACCCCTTCACTTGTGAATCTTGATTTGGCCGTTTATAATGATCCTCCAACTGTATCGTCGATTTGTAGATGCCGATATTGTTTTCATTTAGTATATTTTCAATATATAAGCGCCACATTCTTTAATTTCGCCGATGAATTTTTGAATATTGACGGGTCGAATTATGTTAGTAATTCGTTCTCTCTAAGATAGCATATTCATTAATTCAATAAACAATTAATAAATAATGTAGCGTAAAACGAAGAATATAAATAATAATGTAAGAACAAATTACCTTAGAATCGTGAAAGATAATATCAAGGATGTTTCGATAATTGCGCTCGTCTTCAACTCGTTGGAACATTCTAATGATGCGTATCTCGGTAATTGGCCTATAAGTTCTTTTGATATCTTTGATTTTTCCAAAAAACCAAAGTCATTTTGAATGATGATGGAAAAGTTGATTCAAAAAATTGTTACGTGGGATGTATTATTTTATGTCGAATTTTTGTTCAATGTTGGTGTGTTTATATAGTGATTATGTATGTGTCATCTACCTGTAAGGTCGAATTTAATATATATATATATATATATTGAAAATTGAATTTTTAAATATTTGGCAATTTGATAAAGGTTTCACATTAAATTGATTCAATTTTATTTTTAAAATTAATTAGATAATGATTAGCACAAAGTTGAGAATCTAACAGATATTGTTAGAAAATGAAAAAAAAAAAGATAGAAAATCTAAATTGATTTGAGTTCTCATTAGCTAAAATCTCTAGATTTTTATGGGATACCAATTGATTACTCGAAAGAGTTGTATTGGGTGTATAACTATTAGTTGGAAAAAATCTTAGCATATAGGCACAAAATATACATTCCAACATTAATTGATTGGTTTGATTTTTTAAAAAGCAAAAATGTCAAATTTTGAAAATTAACACGGATTTTGTTAGGAAATTTAAAGAGGATAATTTTATATAAGATAATTATTTGTTGACATTTTTTAATGTGTATCAAAATTTACTTGAAAGTGTTGTAATGGAAGTGTATCACTATTACTTGACATAAATGAATGACCAAATTTTAAATGATTTGCATTCAGATTTTAAGTTGATTTGAATTTATTTTCTTAAATACTTTGATTATGATTGATGTCAACAAAATATTTATCCAATTTTATTAAAAAATGGATAATGAAACATGTTGTATATTGTGTTCGAAATACTAAAAGCTTGAAATTATGTTATGTTATTTTTAAACATCAATAAGATAATAAATTAGTTAAAAAAAAGAAAAAAAAAGGATTCAAAATATGCGTGAGGATGACATATGTGATTGAAAATTATTTCACCCACATCAACTTGACTTTGTTTTTACCAAAAATAATGAATATTATCATCAAATAAGGTAAGACTTTTGGATTAATTGAAAAATCAAATTTTCAAAAGCATTAATCAAGGCTATTTTTACAAAAAAAAATATCAATTTGCTTACTAAAGATAATGATTTGAAAAGATGTATATAAGGTTTTTGAAAACTTACGCATTAATCAAGACAATTTTTTACAAAATATTATCAATTTGATTACTAAATATAAGGATTTAAAAAGATGTATGTAAGATTTTTTAAAACTAGATAATTATCAAAGTAGTTAAAATAAAAATCAAAAAATCCGAACAGATAAGATTGTTACAAAAAAAAGGCTAAAAAATTCAAATTTATTATCCATAAAATAGGATTCATATTTTGTTACTAAAGATTCAAATTTGTTTTTTTAATTTTCCATTAATAATAAGTCAAACATTATATTTATTTGGTCAAACTTTCTATTAAAGTATCTTTTTCCAACAATATTTTTATATAGAATATAGATTGATCACACAACCTCTCATATAACCTCAAAACGTTGTTTTTACCAAGCAAGATCTCAAGTAGAAAAATGGCGTCCCAAACTTCACACACACCCACAGTCAACCCTCATGTGCTCACTAGAAAAATGGTGAAAACGCACAGAAGAGCAGAAACTTTCGAATATCACACACACACACACACAGTGACCCCACATACACCGAAACCTCGACACGTTTTCCTCAAGTCCACGCCATTTGAGCAAAACAAAGGAATAGCATCACCTACAACACAACTACCATGATTATGATATGAAACCGAAGACTTTTTGGGCTTTCCCCAAATTATTCCCCCTTTTCTTTTTTCGATTAATTTAATTAAAAATTAGTATTTTTGTGACGATGATTCTGTGATGATAATCGGGTCGTCGTCTTCCTCCTCTATCTGTATTTGACTTGGCTTATTAGATTACTCGGCAGGTACAACTCCCTTTATTCTCTTATTCCACACGCATTTACACACACACACACACATACGCGCACGCAAGTACATAAGAGCTAAGGGGGCGCGTATCCCAGTTGAGGGTTTTTCGTTTTTCACTATAAAAATTTGATCTTTACTGTTTTTCGATTCAATTAAGGATGTGTTGGTTTAAGAAATCAGTTGTTGAGGTTGTTTTGTTGCTGATTGTGGTTGGGTGCTGGGTTAACGTTGATGTCTGCGAAGCCTTTGGGACGTTCGGGTTCGACATCCACCATAGGTATTCGGACAGGGTGAAGGAGTTCTTGGACGTTGATGGGTTGCCGGAGAAAGGCAGCCTCGGCTACTACGCCGCCATGGCCCACCGTGACCAGCTCTTCAAGGCCCGCCGGCTGACCACCGCCAACTCAACCGCCATCCTCACTTTCTACGGCGGCAACCAGACTTTCCGCATCGCCTCTCTTGGATTGTGCGTTTTTTACTTTCCTCACTCTGTAGTTCATTTTGTGATGGGATTATTTATTTATTTATTTTATGTTGATTTTGTTGTGAATAATATGAGTTTCGAATTTTATCTTGATTGAAAAAAGTAACGTGTTTTTTTTTAATTTACTTTTTTTTTAATTGAAAAGGCATTTGTTAGCACCTTTTAGTTTACTGTTGAAGAGAATCGGATAGTTACATGACTTTCAATTGTGTGTCTTCTGGTGAAGTCTTCTGCTATGTATATACGAGTGTTTATAGGGTCGAATATTGTTCAATATGGTAATTATTTGCTCCATAAGTTCATGTAGATAAAAAAGCAAGGTTTTAGAAAGCTTGATGCTTAATGACGTGAGAACGTGAAGCATCGAGCATCACAAGCTTCAATGAATGCTCAACTTCTGTTTCGATCAGTGAAGATTATTATGAACTTTGTGGCATAACACTAACTGAGGGAACTTCCTGTAAAAATGGTGTTTTTTTGTCTTTCTCTAGAGTTGTTAAAATGGTCTACTTAATATCTCAAAGAAACAGAAAAAAAAAAAAGAAAACGTAAAAATTCGGCAACTTAGAGTCGAATGCATGCATGGTTTGCTGTGGGTTGTTCGAATTCCGGCAGTGCTTGACGGAGATTTCTTTTAAGTAGCTTTAATCCTTTCTTGTAACTTTTACTCCTTACTGAGTTGGATTATTTAGTTCTTTATTTTGGGTTAAATACGAGTTATGACCTACCTTTTGAAAAAACGAGCTAAATAAAATCATGTGACTTCCAATGTTTTCAAAATGTAAGCACCGCTGGCATTCGAAAGAAGTCAAAAAGGCTGATGGATTTGGAATAAAGTCAATGCCACCGGTGAAATTAGAATGTGTGCACACACTATATGCAAGTGTTCGTGAAAAATCGAAATCATAATCCCATATTGAATGATATTTCAAATAGTAACAAGAAAAGTTATTTAAAAGAAATTTTGGTATTATTATATTCATCTATGTGGCAAATCAATTGCAAACGACTACTTTCTAATACATTAAAATCACATCGAAAGGTTGCATTTGCAGATCATAACTTTTATGTCCATATAGCAACGAAAGTCAATCAGAGTTATTTCTTTTCCAATGCCTTTACTCTAGAAAAATGTTATCATTTTCTTTTTTGGGGGTATTTGCAGCTTGCATTATGCAGTTGTTGCTGTGGGTACCCCACCCTTAACATATCTTGTGGCACTCGACACGGGCAGTGATCTATTTTGGTTACCATGCGATTGCACAAACTGCGCGCGTAGCCTGAACTCGTCGAATTCAAGGGCGGTATGTCAGTTATTACAATAAATGAAGTACGACAAAAAAAAAAAGTCTTAAATATCATGCGACTCGGCTGTTAATCTGTTTTTTTGTTGTGTGCCAAAAATTCTTATTTTCTAATTTAAGATTTTGAATGGGAACAGGGGATAGATTTAAACATTTACAGCCCGAGTAATTCTTCGAGTAGCAACCCGGTTCCATGCAATAGCACAATTTGTGAAAGGAGAAGGAGAAGAGGATGTTCAACGAGCCGAAATGCGTGTTCTTACCAAGAAATATACCTCTCGAACAACACATCAACAGCAGGGATACTGGTAGATGATATTTTGCATTTGGGCACTGATTCTTCTCAACAAAACATCGTTGAAGCTCCTATTACGTTAGGGTGAGTTGCTACTTCTCTCTCCTTTTTTTTTGTTTTTGGAGAGAAACTCATTTTGTTGAATTTTTTGCAATTATTAGGAAGACATGTTTTAAACATACTCGAAGCCTTTATAGGATTGTAGGAACATGTTTGGCGAGAAATACTTTCGCAATGTGGAATATAACTCATAGTCTAGTCAAAATAGCTAAACAAACCTGTCTCTTTTTTTTTTTTTTTTAAAAAAAAGGCTAAAAGTATTTTTCTGGAAAGATTAATGGCCAAAACTGCTGTCAAATAAATTTTAGAAATTATTCTGGGGATAAATTCATGTTACATGTTGCCCTCATTATTTTTTTTTTCTTTTAATATAATTCATTTGCAATGCGTATGCTTTCTCATTTCAGGTGTGGAATAACTCAAACAGGTGATTTCTTGGAAAGATTAATGGCCAAAAATGCTGTCATATAAAATTTTAGAAACTATTCTGGCAAAATTCGTATTTCTTGTTGCCCTCATTATTTTTAATATAATTCATCTGCAACTCGTATGCTTTTTTCTCATTTCAGGTGCGGAATAACTCAAACAGGTGATTTCTTGGATGGTGCTGCTGTTAATGGTCTGTTTGGACTTGGTATGGACAGTATATCTGTCCCGAGCATCTTAGCCAGTCAAGGACTCGCAGCAAATTCTTTCTCAATGTGCTTTGGGCCCGATGGAATAGGAAGGATTAATTTTGGTGATAAAGGGAGTCCAGACCAGAGAGTAACTTCATTTAATCTTGGACAACCAAAGTAAAGAACAATTTTTTTTTTTGGGGTAAAATGTTTATCCTTATTTTCTCATAATTCAATGTTTGATCTTTTCCGGGTTTTGTGGCAGCCCGACTTATAATATAACCGTGACACAAATTGCCGTGGAGAATAATGTCACGGATCTTGAATTCACAGCTGTCTTTGACTCGGGAACTTCGTTTACGTACTTGAACAACCCAGCTTACTCTGTTATTGCGGAAAGTGTAAGTTATAATCATATTATTACCATTGTTGATCTCGAAAGTAATGACTAATTTCATGAACTTTCGAATTGTTTGAGTTATTTTATCATAGGATACAAATTCAAGTAGATATGTTTGAAATAACAATGTCCAATGTGAATCTTAAGGAATAGGAGATTATATCATAAGATACAATTTAATTTCAAGTAGATATGTATGAAATAACAATGTTCAATGTGAATCTAGAGGAATAGATGATTATATCATAGCATACAATTTCAATAACATACAATTTCAAGAAGATATTTCTTATTGAAATAACAATGTTGAAGGTGAATCTTAAGGAATAGGAGATTATATCATGAGATACAATTTCATGTAGTTATGTTGAAATAATGATGTTGTGAAGTTTCTAGAAAAAAAAATATATCAAACGACGCAATGCACCTTGAGTCGCTATGGAAATAGCCTCCTTGTATAATTACAAGGGTAAGGTCTGCGTACAACTGACCCCCCAGACCCCAACCAGTTGGGAATATACTGGGTATGTTGATGATGTTGATGATGTTGAAATAATAATGTTGTGGAGTTCTTTCATCGTTTGCAGTTTAGTTCTCAAGTAACTGAGCCGCGTTATCAACCTACGAGCGACATTATCTTTGACTATTGCTATTCGCTCAGGTCGGTTTTATTTGGCAACAGACTTAATTATGGTATCCCAATCATGAATCGAAATTGCCTTATTTATTTATATTTTTTAAAATAAATTCCATGCAGTTCAACACAAGAAAGCTATAACATTCCAAGCTTGAACTTGACAATGAGAGGTGGAAGCCAATTTTCTGCTCTTGCGCCAACTATTGTTATTCCCCGACAGGTGAGACAAATTTCATTAAGATCCATTTGCGAAAATTCCATCTGGAAAATGGGCTAAGAAAAATACCGTTAATTTGCAGGGAGGGTATGCATATTGTTTGGCTATCGTCAGAAGTGAGGATATTAACATCATTGGCCGTGAGTTATCAATATCATTAAAAGATTTCCTTGCTCTTATTTGATATAAAAAATCTTAGTTTAAGCTATTTTCTTAAGACGTACGATGGATCTGAGATATTTATGTAAAAGAAAATATAAAAGTGCTACTACAGTATTTCGCATGGATACCTAAATAAAGTAACACACGGTCCTCTAACGATGGTAACTATGTTTGAAAATTGTTAGGTAATATATCTACAATATCTCAACATAATCTGCAATGTTCAATCATATTAATTGCATCGAACCATGACATCATCAACTTGCAACTTTTTATGCATTAATTCTATTTTTTTTTTTCAGAAAACTTTATGACCGGCTACCGTATGGTCTTTGATCGTGAGGAGATGGTATTGGGTTGGACAGAATCTGACTGTAAGTTGCAATTTTCATATATATATATTTTATTTCTTTCCAATTCGTTTTTTCTTTAGATTGGATTGTTGTAAACCGTACCACCTTTGGATCTATTCCTTCGGACAAAAAGGGGTCTCGTGCACATTTTACTCGCACAACAATACTATTCAAGCAACATTTCATATAACCAAAATTGCATTATTGGTGCTGCTAGTTTAACGTCATTACAATCTTAGTCCCAAGGTTCCAAAATTGCATTATTGGTGCTGCTAGTTTAACGTCATAACAATTTTAGTCCCAAGGTTCCAACACGCTTTTTGCTGCAATTTCAGTCCTTTGAGGACTTAAATTGCAAAAAATTTCCAAATTCCCAAATATTCGATTAGCAATAATATAAAATCTTTATTGCAATTTCAGTCCTGTAATTTAAAATTTTGTTGCAATTTCAGTCCATCAAAGTATTTGTGCTCGACTGTTTCGGAATTATATTCCGAATTATATAGCTCGACTATTTCAGTCAAAGTATTTGCAATATCAGTCTTCAAAAGATGAGTTAAAGAACATAATCACTGTTTCGGAATTATATGGTTCGCCTTTAAAAGTATGAAGAATGCTTGCTTGAAAATGTACGGATGACCATTGCATGTAAAAATTTACGTTAGATCGTTATACCGTCTTACAGTGTACTTACTTTTTCCATCACAATGCAACTAATCTCCCAAAATGTTTCGTTTTTCTCCTAGGCTATGATTCGGTCTCGTCAAACACTCTACCGGTAAACAATACCAATAACCCGACTAGTGCCCCTTCGCCTTCCGCCTTGGAACCAGAAGCCACGCCTGCAAACCGAAGCCAATCACCTGTCCCGAGCATTTCACGGCGGCCAGCTCAGCCTCTGCCGCCACCATCACCGCCTGCCACATCACTTCCCGGTGGTGGTGCCGCCGCCCGTTTGAATGGCTCCGTGAAAATCGTACTTTCGATTTGTGTCTACATCCTCATTTTCCTCTGTTCATAATTTTTTCTTTTTAACATTAACATTTGCCTGGATTCGAGTCATCGGTTCAAAAATTAATTAGCAGAGGCTTTATTATTAAGTTATTGTTTTGATTTTTGGTTATCTTTTTCTAGTTTATATATGTTCAATATACATACATAGAAATTATATATGTACATGTGCATATGATTGAACTTGAATATTTTAGTTGAGCAGCTTTTGTATTGAGGATGTTTATAATTGATATAGTAGCATTTTTGGAGCATTTTCTAGTGCTCTTTTGTACATAAACATTTTTAATTATATAGTTAAAATTGTTCTTATGAATATGTTAATCTTAATTCGAACAATTATATTAAGATATTGAAATTAAAATTAAAAATTCATATAGAAATGATTTGGGTAATTTATATATTTATTAATAAAAAAATAGTAAGTGGACAAAAAACAAAAAGAAAAAGGCGGAGTGGACCAAAATCAAAAACACGTATTCACTAAATACGTTTTCT
>CACSLK010012531.1:5864242-5878980 GCA_902706635.1 Striga hermonthica | reverse complement strand
TTCTTTGGTGTAGATCGGTGCGGTTATGATCCATGTCGGTTGAACTGTTAATCGCGTTTAGCAGGATGCTTAAAACCTCTTAACAGCGTCTTGCCGAGTCGGATGATAACAACCCCCATAAACAACTTCCACTTAACTCCCTAGTTTTAAAATAAGTCAAAAATAAATTAACTTATTACATCATCTCACTACAACCAACATCATATATTATTTTAGTAGTTTTTTCTCTCTTTCCACTACCATCATTCTTAATTTCTTATTATTTTCTCTCTCTCTTTCCATATACTTTTTTATTATTTTTTTTTATCATCTTCTACTATTTATTTCTTCTAGGGTTGAGCATGGGACTCGGAGAATTCCGAACTGTTCCGAAAACCGAACCGAAATCACTCCGAACCGAAAAATAACCGTTGACCATTTGACTTTCTCCGAATCGAACCGAACCGAAAAAATAATTGGTACGGTTCTGGAGATTTCACAAATATCCGTACCGAGAACCGAACCAAACCGTACCGTACTGTACCGAACTGTACCGAACCGAAGAACCGAAATTAAGAATCGAATTATAGCATTAAATGTGTTACTGATATAGTTTATGTCAACTTTGATTTTATATAATATAGTAATAAATATTAACATTCATTTCAATTTCATTCTTAGTAATACATGATCTACAATTGAATTTTTTCTATTATAAAATAATTATTTAAAATAATATGAAAGTTTTAAAAAAAAATTTGTAAGAAAAAAATATTATATTTTATTTGAATTTTAAATTTTCAATATTGGTTGCACAAATTTTAGTTATAACTAAAATTTAGAGTTACTTATAAAGTTGATTTCAAAATAAAATTTTTATGTGAGGAAGTAGTGATGAATGTTGGTTTTATTAAAACGTATAAAAATTAAATAACTAAAATTTAGAGTTACTTCTAGAATTGATTTCAAAATAAAATCTTTAATATGATGAATTATTGATGAATGTTGTTTTTTAAAGCATATAAAAATTGAAATATAACTAGGTAGTCATTAAAAAATAATTAAAAAAAATCTCCGAAGATCCGAACCAAACCATACCGAACCGAACCGTCCCAATTGTCCCGAATACCGAACCGAAAAATAAAAATCTCCGAACCGAACCGAACCGAATTTTTGGTACGGTTCCGGAAATCGAATTTTGGGATCTCCGAAGTTTGGTACTGTTCTGGAGATTTATCAATCTCCGAACCGTACCGACCCACGCTCACCCCTAATTTCTTCTACTACTAATTTTTCTTATTTTTAATTAATATAAATATATTTTTGTATAAACTATCTAAATCAAAATAATTTATATTTTACTAATATTTATTTCATATAAATGTATATTACACTAAATCTATAAATATATATTTTTTGTAATTCAAATTTATCAACTAATTCTCTAAAATTAAATTGTAAATTTTAAATTTTATTAAAAAAATATCAAATATCTATCTAATTTTTAAGATGCATATATCGATTAGTAAGATATTCGTGTACTACACGGTTTCGTAAAGATATTAATATTTGTACAATAAGAAAATTAAAATAATTTATTTTTATATTGTAAAATTATGTATAATGAATATAAAAAAATAATGAATAACTAACAAAGTAATAATTAATTCAAAATGGAGTCCGTATTTTTCCACTTAATTTATTTTATTTTATTTAAAATCTATGGTAAAACGCATTAGAATGACTATTTATGGTGGATTACTGAATTAGATTTTTATTATATTTGTTATAAGATTATTTATGTGTATTCATATTTTTGAATTTATTTTTTTAATAAATATAGTTTTATTTATAATAATAGATGTAATTATTTTTTAGTTTATATATGCACTATGAATGTCAAATCCAAGATCATTACAGTTTCGCAAGTACAAACAAAGATTGATTTTCCTCTGCGATTTTTTCCCCAAAATTACCCTAGCTTTCGCCGCCTCAAATTCGATCGTTTTCACCTCCTCCGGCGTCGGCGAGGCTGGGCCGGCGGTCGCCGCGACTGCCCGGCTTGTCCCTGAAGCCGTTCTCTCTCATCTCCGGCTGTGTTTGGTGGATTGGCGACTCGGCTCAAGGCTGTTGGTGGGCGGGATTCGCGAGCTTTCTCCCTCGAGCGGAGTCCGGTGGTTTGCAGGCTCTTGGAGCAGGCGACGGACTCTGGTAGGGGGAAGCAGTCTCTCGTCCTCGTTGGTTTGGCGCCTTGATGCCTCCCCTTGGTCTTTTGCAGGGAGCGTCTCTGCTGAATTTCTGGTGCGGGGATGTCCGCCGATGCAGTAGCGATGGGATGGCGGTGGTCAGTGGATGGGTAGGGGCTCCGGTGGCCTGTGTTGGTGCTGCAGGAGTAGGGTATGTGGCTGCGAGCTGCTCCTTCTCTCTGGCTCTGCTGCGGCTTGGTCGGAGTCCGATACCCCCGAGTATCCTAGTGGTGTTAGGTGCGTTTGGGGTGTGCCGGTTTGGGGTGGCTCGCCGTCCTGTACTCTCGGTTGGTGGCAGATCGGCTCGTAGTTTGGTTTGGGGGCGGGGGTTCGGTTTCTGTATAGGCTTGATTGCAGTTTCAGGAGCTGTACCTTGGCTAGGGGCCGAGCTGTGATCCGGTTGCCGCTCATCTGGGAACGTCTTTCTTCGGGGGAGGGTGTGATAGTTTAGGTGTTTGTGTCTTTTGTTTTTCTGTTATGTTGTTGCTCGTTGCTATTTCTGTCTTTGTATTTGGTGTTGGTTTAGGATTGTTTTTTTGGTTTGGGTCATTTGGCCCCTGTAAGAGAGATTACTCCGTTGGAGTCGTTCCACATTACCTCGTTGGGGGTCGTTCCATATTACCTCATTGGGGGAAAAATTAGAGATTTAGTCCTTTAAGTGGCACCGATTTGAGTTTTAGTCCTTTAACGGACCAAGATTTAGAAAAGGTCCTGTAAGTTCCAAAAAACGTGATAAATAGTCCTGCCACCGGCTACTGAGGGTAACTCTTACCTGCTTGCTTACCTAGATTATGTTTTTAATTTTTCTTTTTTTTTTTAATGTGCCACATCGGTAAATAAAATGAACGTGTGTCTTAAATTGGGAGAAAAATCCCTAATTCTCGTCATTTGCCTTTTCTCAAACCCTAAAACTCGTCACTTCACTTTCTCTAAGATCGATCCCGATTTCATCCAAGCCCTAAGAAACCAATTTCTGCAAAAATTCAGTTCGTTGAAAAGTTCTGCTACAATGCCCGATCTAATGACGTTCAGGCCACCGGAACACTTCGAGTTTGAACCACCCGATTATGGTAAGTTCTGTTGTTAATTTTATGAATTTCAATTTCGTTACCTAAGTTTGAACACTTCGATTCTGTTGTTTCTGAATTTTCTCAATGTCCCCAAAGTTCATGTGTGCTTTTCGAAACCCTAATTGAAATGTTTATTGGTGTCTTCTATTTTGTAGTTCGATTTAACATAATCTATGTTTTTTTTTTTTTTTGTTATGTATGCAGACTCGAAAAGCCAGCTCTTCACTTTATGTGTCAATTTTAGGGGACATTTTCATAGTAATGGTGGGAAAAGAAGTACATCGGTGGGGCAACTTACAAGTTCGACTTCGTCCGAGAAGGTCTGATGTCTTTAGAAGCACTTTACAGGCTGGCAATTAGAGAGAAAATGGAGGGGACCATTACTTACTGGGGAAAATCTGAGGTATGTCGCATTACTGAAATAAAAAATGATGAGGAATTAATTGTTTTCATTAAAGGAGCTATAAATGGTTCTAGAGAGCTCTTTATTTATTTTGATAATGGGGCTAAGTGCATCACATGTGATAAAGACTCTAATGATTGGGAGATAGATGATGAATCATTGGCAAATTATGACTATGAGTCTGAGTTGGGATTTAAGGTTAGTGGGCAGTGCGAAAGAAAAGAGTCTGAAGCTGAGGTTGGAGTGAAGGTTGGTGGGCAGTGTGAAAGAAAATATCCTGAAGCTGAGGTTGGGGTGAAGGCTAGTGGCCAGTGTAAAGATGATGAAGGAGATGGTAGTGTTGAGACTGTTAATAGTGATAGTAGTGAAGACCTTGACTTTGAGCTTAGTGGTGAAGAATGTGATATTAAGGATGATGATCTTATTTTCAATGAACACATAGACTCTGATGTGGAGTGGTGTGATCAGAATACATCAATCCTTGTTGCACCTCCTGATGAAAATGATGAATTAGGTGATCCAGATGTGGTTGAAAGTGAGGATGGATACTACAGTGGGAAGGAGTCTGACGAGGAGGATGTGAACAAGGTTGAAGCTCCTCTGTTCAATCCACTTCAACAGTACAATCCAAGGTTGAAGCTTGGAATGGTTTTCAGCACAAAGCAAGAAGTTAGGATGGCAGTTCACTCAGATGCAATTAGAGAAAAAAGAAATGTGAAAATTACTAAGAATGACAACCTCAGATTGCATGCTAAGTGTGTTGAGCCTGAATGCGAATGGAGGTTGCATGCAGTAAAGATTACTGATTCAAGTACATATAGAATCAGAGAATATGTCTCCAAACATTCTTGTCCAATGACCATGGATGTTAAAAATCTTAATTCAAGTTGGTTGGCTGGGAGATATCTCCATAAGTTCCAGTCAGATCCTACAAGAAAACCCAAAGGATTCAGAGTTGATTGTGTGCAAAGTCTAAGGTGTAATGTCACCCCATTTCAGGCATGGAGGGAAAAAAATTGCTTTGGAGAAGCTGGAAGGAAACATTGAGGAACAATACAAACTGTTGTGGGCATATGCAAATGAAGTAAGGAGATCTAACCCTGATTCAACTGTGGTAATTGGGCTGCACCAGGATCAAACATTTGAGAGGATTTATGTTTGTTTTGCTTCACTGAAGATGGGTTTTCTAAATGGGTGCAGAAGGGTTATTGGAGTTGATGGGTGTCATATCAAGAGTGCACAAGGTGGAGTAATATTAACAGTTGTGGGTTTGGATCCAAATAACAATATTTTTCCTATTTGTTATGTTGTTGTTGGATTGGAAAATGGTGAAACATGGGGTTGGTTCTTGAGGTTATTGAAGGCTGATCTTGGAATTAAAGATGATTATCAATGGTGCTTCATGTCAGACAAGCAGAAAGGTCTTATCCAAGCATTCAATGATGTGTTTCCAAATGCTGAACATTGGTTTTGTATTAGACATATGCAAGGTAACATGAGGAGAGCTGGTTTTATTGGACAATCATTCAAATTAGCTGTGTGGAGGGCAGGAAAGGCCACAACTGTGAATGATTTTGTAAGGAGGATGTCTGACGTAAGACAACTAGAAGAGAAGGCATATGACTGGCTTAAAGACAAGCCTCCTGCCCAATGGAGTATATCTCATTTCAGCACATTGGCTAAGTCAGACATCTTGTAAAACAATCTTTGTGAGACCTTTAATGGGAACATTTTGGAGGTTAGACAGAAGCCTATTCTAACTATGCTGGAAATGATTCAGTTGTATTTGATGGAAAAAATGCAAAAGGCCAGAGAAAGAGCTACCAAAAATTGGAGAAAAAGTGTCATTTGCCCTAGGATTAATAAGATTGTGCAACAAAACCTGTAGAACATTCCTGATTGTATCCCTATAAAAGCAAGTGAATTTAACTATCAGATAAGCTACAGCAATGGTTCCCAATTTCCTGTTGACCTATCCAATAAGACATGTGGTTGTAGGAAGTGGGATCTCACTGGAATTCCTTGTGTTCATGCTTTATCTGCCATTAGATGTGGGGGGTTTGAAGTAAATGACTTTGTTGACAGATGTTACTATCTGGATACTTACAAAGCTGTATATGCAAGCATCTTGATGCCAATGAATGACAGAGACCAATGGCCTATGTCCAATTTTATACCTGCCAAACCCCCCAATTTTGGGAGAGGGGCAGGTAGACCCACCACAGCTAGAAGGCTAGAACCTGATGAGGTTATGCCAAAAGAAAAGAAGAGGAATAGAAGACAGAAACTTATTAATCCCCACAAGATTCAAAGGCAAAAGAATGTGATCACTTGTGGTAACTGCGGTTCAAAGGGTCATAACAGAAAATATTGCAAAAGCACATCTGAATTTGTAAGTCATGTCACTCAAGAAGATACTCTCTCTCCCACTCCACAGGTGATATTGCAAAATGATATTTTTCTTTTTTTTATGTTTATTTTTACTTTGCAAGTCATGTCATAATGATGGTTATTATTTTTCTTTATCATAATTATATAGGTTCATGAGAATACAACAGGTGAATTTGCTAGTCAAGTCACTCAAGAAGAAGCTATTCTCCCTCCAACTCCACAGGTGATAATAATACTGATCATATTATTTCCTTTATTTCATTATATGTACTTACTTGCAATGTTTAGGTTCTTAAGACCTCAATCCCCAATCCTAAGAAGCCATGAAATCCAAATCAGAATATTGTTATCCAGGTGATAATTGTTAATAAAGTTATTGACATTTTTCATCATTAATGTTTGATATAATATAATATATATATATATATGGTACATTAATATATTTTTATTGCTTTTCAGGATGGTGCATTGAGTGATGCTACATTGGAGCAACCTCCAACCATGTGGGACCAACTTCAGTCTCAACAGAACAATGAGCCTGGAGGATCTTCAACATATAACATGAAGCCCCGGAAATATGTCACATTTTCAGACTTGGATGCATGTCTTGCTAAACAGGGTACAAAAATGGTACAGGGGAAGGGCAAAAGAAAGAAGAAGAATTGATGTAGTTGCCTATTTTGGATGAAGAAACATTAATTATTGTTTTGGTTATGTTATGGGTTGATGTTCTTCAGATTGGTTTTTGTGAAACTGGGATTTTCTTACGTTTGGGTTGATGTTCTTCAGATTGTTTTTTGTGAAACTGGGTTTTGCTTATGTTTGGGATCTTAAACACTCAACTTTTTTGTGTTATAATTATGGCAATGGGTTTTATGATTCAACCTATGTTAGTTTTATGGTTATTGATGTGGTTTGATGGTTTGATGGTTATAGCTAGCTTTGACTATGGTATGATGGTTGAATATGCTTATACTTGTAGCTGTTGTATGATGTTTATGGCCTTTGGTGTGATTGTTTTATGCTATACTGGTTTTATCTTTGGTGTTGTATGATGTTTGGCATAAAATCAATATAATCAATAACATTATAAGCTATAAACATCACTGATCATATGTTAGCTTTTTTTTGGATGGAAACAAAGTCACTGATGGATGGAAATCCAATAAAAACTGATCCTCAAGATGATACTCAATGTGGCAGATTCATTCAATCAAGTACATAACTGATCCTCAAGAATAGATCCTTACACAAATCAAGTACTTAACAGATCCTTACACAAAAGTACTTAAAATAGCTAGGTAAATTGAAATTACTTCATCAAGTACTTGCTTACACAAATCAAATCCAACACATTCTAACAAAATACAAGAACAAGAAACAACAAGGTGTCTGACTCATTAGATAAATCCTAAACACCTGAACAAAATAATTAAGCACCAAGAAATTAATAAGTACATCTTCAATTTGCGCCTCTGATTCTCCAAAATTTCAACTTGTTTCATCAGTGTCTCCTTCTCTTCACGAAGCTTCCGAATCACATATACACTACGTCGAGGAATTGGGGGATCTTCCCAAGCAAAAAAATTACAGCCTCCATTCTGAATTAGGGCAACAATAATGTTTTAGAAAAATGAAAGCTGAAGCAGAACAGAGCTTAAGAGAATAGCGTACCTCCCAATCTTCACACCCGTTGAATCGCCTACCCGGGTTGGCTTCAGTCCATGAGGTCCACAGCTTCGCTTTCTTCCCACAGTTACAAAATGGAGAGACCTTGGGGCTACTGAACGATGAGGACATGATGAATTTGTAACTCCTGAATTTGGTTCGTCCACGCTCTGCAATTTTTTCTTAGGGCTTCGAGAATGGATCGGGATTCTTTTTTAGGGTTTGAGAAAAGGCAAATGACGAGTATTAGGGATTTTTCCCCCAATTTAAGACACCCGTTCATTTTATTTACCGATGTGGCAAATTAAAAAAAAAAAAAGAAAAATTAAAAACATAATCCAGGTAAGCAAGCAGGTAAGAGTTACCCTCAGTAGCCGGTGGCAGGACTATTTATCACGTTTTTTGGAACTTACAGGACCTTTTCTAAATCTTGGTCAGTTAAAGGACTAAAACGCAAATCGGTGCCGCTTAAAGGACTAAATCTCTAATTTTTCCCCTCGTTGGGGGTTGTTCCACTGTTAGGTCTTTGTGTTGGGTTGTTTGAGTTTTTTTTCTAGCGTTGCTAGTCGGGTTCTAGGCGGTCTTATGACCTGTCCTTTCAGTTTTATTCGGCTGTTGGCTGTATTTTTCAGCTAGGGGCTGTGTACTTTGCACGTTTGTGCGTTTTGTTTTATAATATTGCCTATCGTTTCGGAAAAAAAAAAAAATCCAAGATCATTGAAAATATGATTATTTTGAGATATAACATACAAAAAAAAATAAAAATAAAAAATTATAAATATTTAAAAGTAAAAAGAATACATATTTTTTATAACAATTATTATATGAATTGAATAAGAAAGAGTAAGAGTAGTATATGGCAGGGCCGGCCCTGGGGTAGGGCGGGCCGGGCGACCGCCTAGGGCCCCCTCTTACCCCGGGGTCCACTTTTATATATTTTTGTAATATATGTATATATATATATTAATTATATAAAATGAATATAAAATTGATCTTAAATCATTTTTTTTTATTTCTTAACAAGGATTTTTATATTTCATCAACCTTCTAATTTTCATAATAAAATTAAATAGTAGTTATTATTAGTGTAATTTCTTAACAAATTTCTACTTAAGTTTCGTAGTGTGTTGGAGTATCACTTGTGAGTTGTCCCACATTGAATCTATAGGGAAAATGAGTCTAGTATATAAGCCTAGTGGGCTACTCCTCCCATCACCAATTGGTTTTGGGATGGAACCCCACTAAGGTGCATCTAGGCTCACCCTCTTATGGTGCGCTTAATCTGGTGGGACCGCACTCTCTTGCCCCAATTCTCTAATCTTACATAGTGTAAGAGCCAAACGCTACAAATTACGTTCTAAACATTTTAATACACTAAAAGGAATATAATTTCAATATAAATGGCCGTTAGATAAGATTATATTACTGAATTAGATTTTTATTATATTTGTTATAAAATAATTTATGTGGATTCATATTTTTGAAATTATTTTTTTAATAAAAATAGTTTTATTTATAATGATAGATGTAATTATTTTTTATTTTATATATGCAATATGGACGTTAAATCGAAAATCATTAAAATATGATTATTTTGATATAAAACATACAAAAAATAAAATTAAAATAAAAATTGATAAAGATTTTAAAAATAAAACGAATACATATTTATAATAACAATTGTTATATGAACTAAATAAGAAAGAGTAAGAGTAGAATATGATAGCTTGAGAAGTAATCCATTTTCGTTGACCGAAAGTAGGTACTAATTGATTCAAAAAAAAATAGTACTACGCAAAAGAAGAAGGGGTACTATTTTTGTCAAAACTGGCACCGTTTCAGTAAGTGATTTCTTTAATCCTTCATGTTCACCATGCCATGTGGATCGTTCACGTGTGATTTGGTTGAGAAGTAGTGGAAGTTAAAACATATATGTAGAATTTAGAGTAGTCATGTATGATCATTCAATTGGATGAATTGTGTCTTTTAATGAGATGAAGTGTATTAATTGTTTTTTTTCTTGTATGTGTTGAGTTTGTGACCAATTTGTGATTAATTTTAATTAAACTCATTTTAAATTTTGTAGAAACTAATGTGAGAGTGGTAATGAGTCGTATAAACATCATTTGAGACAAAAATTCGATGTTTTTTTTTTATATTCGTCGGAGTTGGTAGTAAAGACTCGATATCTAGTACTAAAACATCATAAAGTTGGTACTACCTTACTCTAGGTCAGATACCAATTTTCACAAATGTTGACCAAAATTGAAGTAATCTATTTTCGTTGACCAAAAGTAGGTACTAATTGATTAAAAACAGGTACTACGCTGAAGAAAAAGCGGTACAATTTATGTAAAAACTGGTACAGTTTTAGCAATCGTGATTTATTGAATTCTCCGTGTCTACCATGTCACGCGTATCATTAACACGTAATTTGGTTGGAAAATAGTGGAAGTTAAAATATATAGTTAGAATTTAGAGTAGTCATGTATGGTGATTCTTTGAGATGAAGTGTGTCATTCAATGATGAAGTTTATTAGTAGTGTTTTTTCATTATTGTGTCGAGTTCATAACCACTTTACGATTATACTCAACGAAAAACATTTTAAATCTCATATAAACGAATGTGGGAATGATTATGGGTCATATAAATGTCATTTGAGAACGAAATTCGATGTTTTTATATGTTCATTACAAGTGGTATTGAAGACCCAATATCAGGCACTACAACAATATAAAATTGGTATTATCTTACTTTATGTCTGGTACTATTTTTTATAAATGTCGACCAAAATTGAAATAATCCATTTTTGTTCATAAAAACAGGTACTAATCGATCAAAAACAGGTAAAACATAGAAGACGGTGTGGTGCTATTTTAGCGAAAATAGGTACTACTTAATGCATGGCTTCTGGATTCTGGTTGTAGCCATCATATGTGTCCCAATCAGGATTGCGTTATTTGAGTCGGTTTAGTTACAATCTCAGTCCATCATCTTTGTTTAAGTGTCATTTCTTTGTTGAATTAACAAAGCAAAATGCCTTGCTTTCTTCTTTGTTTTACCGAAAAGTTTGTTGCCCCGAGTATCGTGATTTCTCTAATCCTTCATGTCTACCATGACACGTAGATCGTTCGCGCGTGATTTGGATGAAAAATAGTGGAAGTTAAAACATATAGGTAAAATTTGGAGTAGTCATGTATGATAATTCTATGAGATGAAGTGTGTCATTCAAGAAATAAAGTGTATTAATAGTGTTATGTCATTAGTGTGTCGAGTTCATGACCACTTTACTATTAAACTCAATTAAAAACATTTTAAATCTCATATAAATGAATGTAAGAGTGATTATGGTTCATATAAACATCATTTGAGACTGAAATTTGGTGTTTTAAGTGTTCATTACAAGTGGTACTGATGACCCAATATCCGGTATTACAACAATATAAAATTGGTACTATATTACTTTATGTCTGGTACTATTTCTCATAAATGTTGACCAAAATTGAAATAATCTATTTTTCTTCACAAAAGTAGGTATTAATCGATCAAAAACAGGTACCACGTAGAAAAACATGCGGTACTATTATGGCTAAAACAGGTATTCTTTTAGGAATCGTGATTTCTCTAATCTTTCATGACTATCATGACACGTGGATCATTCATGCATGATTTGGATGAAAAATAGCAGAATTTAAAACATATAGGTAGAATTTGGAGTAGTCATATATGATGATTCTATGAGATGAAGTGTGTTATTCAATAAAATGAAGTGTATTAGTAGTGTTTTTCTCATTAGTATGTCGAGTTCATGACCATTTTGTGATTAAACTCAATTAAAAAATTTTAAATCTCATATAATCTAATGTGAGTGATTATGGTTCATATAAACATCATTCGAGACCGAAATTAGGTGTTTTTATATGTTCATTACAAGTGGTACTAAAGACCCAATATCAGGTACTACGATAATATAAAACTGGTACTATCTTACTCTATGTCTGGTACTACTTTTTGTAAATGTTGACTAAAATTGAAATAATCCATCTTCATTCACAAAAGTAGGTACTAATCGATCAAAAACAGGTAACACGTAGAAAAAAATTTGGTACTATTATGGCTAAAATAGGTACTATTTTAAGAATCATGATTTCTCTAATACTTCATGTCTACCATGACACGCGGATCGTTCACGCATGATTTGGATGAAAAATAGTGAAAGTTAAAACATGTAGATAAAATTTGGAGTAGCCATGTATGATGATTCTATGAGATGAAGTGTGTCATTCAATGAAATGAAGTGTATTAGTAGTGTTTTCTCATTAGTGTGTCGAGGTCATGACCAATTTGCGATTAAACTCATTTAAAAACATTTTAAATCTCATATAAACTAATATGAGAGTGATTATGGGTCATATAAACATCATTTGAGACCAAAATTCGGTGTTTTTTTATGTTCGGCGGAGTTTTTTTTTTTTTTGTTGGGGGATGGGGGTTGAGGCTACACCCCTGACCTGTGAATATAATGGCCCAGAAGGGCTAAAAAGTCAATGGTCTACATCCAAGTCGAAAATACATAGAGCAACATCAAAAGCAGAAAAAAATAAAAAATACAAGGATCACAAAAATATCCGATGTGGATCTAAAATCAAATCCTCATAAAAGGTCGTCCTGGTCAGAGTGACCTGACATGGAGTCCAAAATGTCAAATCTAGTCAGGGGCAGGTGGTGGCGGTCGACCGAATCTGAAGGATGGGTACATGTTCGTCGAAGTTGGTACAAAAGACCTGATATCTGGTACTAAAACACCAAAAGCTGGTACTATCTTACTGTAGGTCTGGTACCAATATGTGCAAATGTTCACCAAAATTGAAGTAATCCATTTTCGTTGACCAAAAATATGTACTAATTGATTAAAAAAAGGTACTACGTAGAAGAAGAAGGGGTACTATTTCTGTCAAAATTGGTACCGTTTTAGTAATCGTGATTTCTTTAATCTTCCATGTCTACAATGCCACGTAGATCGTTCACGTGTGATTTGGTTGAGAAATAGTGGAAGTTCAAACATATAGTTAGAATTTGGAGTAGTCATGTATGATCATTCAATGAGATGAAGTGTATTAATAGTGTTTTTTCATTAGTGTGTTGAGTTCGTGACGGATTTGCGATTAAACTTAATTAAACACATTATAAATCTCATATAAACTAATATGAGAGTGATAATGGGTCATATAAACATCATTTGAGACCGAAATTCGGTGTTCGTCGGAGTTGGTACTGAAAACCCGATATCTTGCACTAAAACTCCATTTAATGAGTATTATCTAACTCTAGGGCGGTACTAATCTCGCAAATGTTGAACAAAATTAAATAATCCATTTTCATTGACCAAGATAGGTACTAATTGAATGCAAACAGGTACTACGTACAAGAACTATTGGTATTATTTGTTGTAAAACTGGTACTATTTGACTAATCATGATTTCTTGAATCCATTATATCTTCAAACAGAAAGTCTGTGCAAGCAGTAATGAAATCTTCATAAATCAAACTATGGCCCCGTTTGGAAGATAGCGGATTGAAGATAAAATAGCGGATTGAACTTAATTGAGAGATTTGACCCGTCAAATCCGTTATTGAGCTTGTTTGGTAAATAGCTTATTTGATAAGCTTTTTGGGCCCAAAACTCTAATTTAGAAAAAAAACTCATTAGAGCAGCTTTTTGGGATAGAGGATTCACAAAAATAATTTATTTGGAATTTTTTAATTTGTATTATTTATTTTATAATCTACATTGGTTTATGGTGATGAACTGTCTAATAAAGCCTTGTAGAATATAGATTAGCAAGAAAAATTCAAGAACACATAATAAAATTATTTAGATTTCCAACTTTCACTACAACAATGCAACAATTCTCCAATAAGAAATCCACAAAAAATGCAAGAAAAATCCACAAAAAATGCAGCAACTCTCCAATGCACTCATCCACTGTCATCATACAAACCCCACCACCCCTCTCTATCCTATCCATTTTCCCCATGAGCCAGCTCGGAAAAAGGGCCGATCAAGGTATAGCCCGAGACCCAGATAAAAAATCCCGTAAAGAAAGAGTAGATTGTGAGGATCCGCCCGGCTCACCAGCGGCGGCGAGTCCACCAGCTCTACCCCAGTGATGTCCTCCACGCCCATCTGCAGAGCTAGCACAGCGTGGCCCAGCCTGCGGAGATGACCAGGGTCTGCGAGTCGTTCGAGAGGTGGTTTCGGGCCTGGGGCACCTTCATGAGGAAAGCGTAGGAGGCCCTGGCGGTTTTCCAGGCGTTGTTGGACTGGAGGCGGCTGTTGTGCTTGTCGATGGAGGTATAAGGGCGGTGGGTGAAGTCGCGTGTGGATTTGGGGAGTCGGGGGTTTCGGGTTCGGGTCGGATAGGTCGATAGAAGTGTCGGGAGTTTCCAGGTAGAGGAGCCACATGGTCACAGTGGATGAATCCAAGCTGGTGAGGTACATCGGGCAATCGTCTGGCCATTCCCGTCGAGGTTATCCTCTTTTGCTATGAGCATTCCCGGAGAAGCCTGGTGGGTCTGTTGGCCGATAGGGGCTGTTTGGGTGATCTCAGAAGGTGCGGGAAGGATGGGGAGATCTACGTGACGAACAACAGGAATTACGTAGTCGATCTGTATTTGGAGAGGGATATTGGGGATTTAAAGGAGGCTAGCGACCGGATTCTGAGGCTGTCGGGGATTGGGGAGCAAGGGATGTTTTTGGCGATCTACGTGATTGTGGCCGGCGTTAACGGCGTGACTATGAAGACTAAGGTCGGGGAGAATGTGAAGTGGATTCTTTTAGTTATGGGGATTTGAGGAATGGATTTAATGTCCTGAATTTGTAGGTTAGGGTTGAATTAGGGATTAAAAAATGAGGCAAAGGAGAGCCTGTCTGTACGTGATTCTCCATGGATGTATTATTTGGAGCTCATTTTTTTTTT
>CACSLK010012531.1:5824677-5848214 GCA_902706635.1 Striga hermonthica | reverse complement strand
AAATCAAGAGAGAGAAACTCAAAAACCCATTTTGGGTTTGAGTTTGCAGTACCATTGGAAAGATTTTCCCCCATTTTTTGCGTTTTGCCGCTCGGTTGGAGACGGTCTAAGGGCATGCTTGTTTATGGATTTTTTCAATCCAATTTTTTCAACTCAAATATTTAACTCAACTTTAACTCAACCCCACTATCTTTAATATTATTTATATAATTAAATAATAAAAACCAATTATTCTTACACATCACATCAACTTTAATTCACTATTCATCCACTCACATAATTTTAACTACCAATCATTTCCAATCATTTATCACCTACTTTATATCAAATCAATTTTAATCATTTTTATTTTAAATATTATTTTAATATATTTTTTAAATTCCACTAACAATTAACCACATTACTTTTTCAACTTTAACTATAGTTAACAAAATGAAATATTTTGGTTGAAAAAATCCATAAACAAGCGCCCCCTAATGGGTTCGGAACCGATACCGAACCGATAACTTATCAGTAACCGACATTCGGTTACCGATAAACAAGAATCGGTTCGGTTCGGTTTTTTAGCACATCGGTTCGGTTCGGTTCGGTTCGGTTTTCGGTCAAAAAATGCCAGCCCTAGTATAATGTACACATTATATCCTTCCCAAATGCTTTAATAGAAGTACCTTTCCTTTTAGCTACGAGTCATTTCATTGTGAAATCAAAGCTTGCCGTTTTTATCCTGTGAAGGGTTTGTCCCAATTGTTGAAATTGAACTACACTTCGTAACATAGCCCCCTACAGTTTTATTTTTCCAGTATTAATGCTAATTGTTATAATACTATACTTCTGCTATATTTTTATTTTCAGAATTAACATGTACCATCGTGCACCGACCTCAAGAGATCTAAAGACATTTCCCACTGGGCAGCAACTAATTACTTGTTCCGAAGCAAAATGAAAAGAAAAATAAAAGTATTATCTAAAACTGCAGGTGTTGGTAACAAAATCTAAACCAGAAAAAAAGACTTTGAATTTAACACATCAATCAACTTGGATAAAAAGAACAACTGACAAATTGCCAAATGGAAAATATTAACAGTAATAATAATAATCTCTCATTAGAATTTAGAAGCCCGTCTACCTACGATGTCGATGTGAATCTTCGTGATCCCTGTGGACTCGTTTTTCCTTGTCAACATGTCTCGTTCGCTCATATGATGAATAATCAGTGTCATCTGGCCACTTATCCTGCTTATTGGAATGCGAACGATTATTTTGCTGTTTATGCTGTTTGTAATGCCGATCTGAACTCGGTGACCTTTCACCCCCAATATGGGATGAGGCACGCCGTCTTTTTTCCCCATGATGCCCAATAAACTCGTCCTCAATATCAGAACTATAGCTTCTTTTTCTTCTGGGTGGAGATGGGATCTAATTCAAGAAGACATTTTATGGATTGCATGACAAGTAAAGTTTTAACGAACCAACGTTTCGCGAACAAAAGCTCGTTCGAGCTCGTTCGTGTTCGACAAAAGCTCGTTCGTTTGTTAATCGAGCCGAGTTCGAACATAAATTTAGGCTCGTTTAATAATCGAACAAACACTAGCTCATTCGCGAACGTTTGATAATGTTCTCGAACATTTAATTTACTATAATTTTATTTTATTTTTTATATATTTACATGATATTTTTTAAAAAAAAATCTAACGTATAACAACTTTTTTATTTTATTTTTTTATTTTCGAGTTGGAATGAGTTCTGACGAACAAATTTCTAGTTAATCAAACATATTTAAAAAAGTTAGTCCTAAATTATTTGAACACGAACAAACTCGAACTTTGACGAACAATTAAACGAATGAGTTCGAAAACGATGTATTGCTCGAACAATAAACAAACAAAAACAAACATTATTCGAACATAAACGAACAAGAGCTCAAAACGCCCAAGCTCGGCTCATTCAGTTATCGTACTGCACTAATGACAAGCACACAAACGGATTCAAAAGTAAGCTCAAAATTTGAAAGGGAATTGTTTCATTGTTCAACTCTTTTTTTTTTTTCTGAATATATATATTTGTTACCTGAAAACGTGACATGTATCTTCCTTCGGGCGGAGGTGGAATACCAAGCCTTTTCAAATCATCAAATGGAATCTGTCTCCTATTCTCTCACCAAAAGAGTTGACATAAAGAAGCATTAATCGCATAAACACCAATAATATATTTACATTTATGTATTGATGATGATTTCTAAAGCAAGTACTAAAATAATACGCTTATCTATGTTCTCTGCCTCTCTGTGTGAGGAGAGAATCTAAAATACACTTGCACAAGTACGACTGTGTCCATAATTATTTAATTTACACCATTAATATTCTTTAGCATACAAGTGAGAGAGAGAGAGAGAGAGAGAGAGAGAGAGAGAGAGAGAGAGATGAACATACAGTGGAGCTCTAAATGGTCTGTCTCGTCCTCCAAATCGTAGTTGTCCCGACTCTTTCTTGCCACCGAGGCCGCCACCTGTCAAACACGATTATGTTATGCACCACATAGCATAAAGACATTGTGAAGAAAAAACGGTTGCTTACCAAGCCTTCTTGGAATCCAACCAGGCATCAACTGCTGCCGATTATAATCAACTATGATTTCCGAATCGTCAATATAAGTATGATGAGCATCCTACACATAAAATGTACACAATAAGCATCACAGAATTCTCAAAGGAAGAATGACAAACAATAGTGCAGCTTATTAGCACAATTCCATCATATGCTAGTAATTTTACTACTAAAATATACACTCAGATTCCAGCAAAATCATAAATCCTTTTATCTTAATAGCCGCTATAAAATGGAAAAGCATAAGCTTTAGGGGACTTCTCATTTATTTTGAGTACAAGCGGCATATGAAGATATAATGTTCTTTGACTGCAAATTGAAATTCAGCAATTTGTGCTGTGGTGACAAAGATTTAAAAAAACCATATAAGTAAATATATAATATTTTCAATAATAAATTAATTTAACTTATAATTGCTGAAGTCCTGAAATATTGGTACGCTAAAATTAATTCCAAGAGTACTCTATCATCTATAGCAATCATGGGACTCCACCTAGTCCAGTTACTACTATTTTCTAGGGCAATCTTGTATATACCATTCTCGTCTAAAACACAATTTAGAGGGGTCGATCAGTAGTTGGAGCGTATAAATATACAAACAGAAAGGCTAAATTACTTGATAGGCGATACAGAAGAACAAGCAACACATTATGAACTGCATATGAAATTGAATGACCACATGATATACCACCAACAGACTGCATCTACATGCTAAAATTAATGAGTTACGTACAGATGAGGAGTATCCTTTTCTTGGTGAACTACGGTGAAGGGTATGCAACAAATTATGGACTTGAAATGAAACTAAATGAGCATAAAACATGATCATAGGTTGCATTGAACCAAACATACTTAACCTAAGAGTCGTATAATAATGTGCCCTTAACAAAAGAAGACCTTTCATGGTATGGGTTGTACCAATCAATTCCAAATTAAACTCTTGTCAATAACAAAACTCCAGGATCTTCCACTCGACCAGTGGTGATTTTAATTGACCGAAATTCCAACACAAAACTATAGGATATTGAAAGACCATATTCACCAACAAGAATTTTAGAAAGACCAATTTCAATAGGTCTTCTTTTCCAGAAAGTTTATGATCGCACAAAGGATTTACATAAAAGCAAGGCAGCAAATCAAAGAAAAAAAGTAAGACAACACAGAAAAAGTGATAAAGGGCAAAGTTCGGACACCTTGTATGCTCGACGCATCTCCTTCTCTGATTCAAACTCAACAAATGCATAACCACGTGAGGCGCCTGTCACTGCATAAAAATAATTATACAATTATACTAAACCTGTTTCGCGAAGGGGGGATAGGGAAAGGAAAGAAAGATATGATAGAGTGCCTTGTCATAAGAACTGAAACATTCTTAAAATTGCACTGATGCAGCATAGAACTTGAGGTTCTAAATCGCACAACTGCCACTTAAAAAAGGTAACTATGTTGTTGTGTGTTATGAATTAAATCCCTATGCCCAACAAAACAATCAGTAATTCTCGTATTTGTGGCAACAGCACTGACATAAAACCAGCTTCACATTTTGCACTCTATACCCTGTCCTTTTGATATTGCGCAAGCTATGATCTCCGACGTTACACGTGGCGGGCTAGGAAAGGTGATTGGCTGAGCTTATAAGATCTCCAACTCATGTAAACAGCTTGTGAGCTCTCTCTTCAAAAGGTTTCAGTAAATTTCAATAAGCTCGTTTATTTTGACCATTCAATTCAAAAATGCCATCACTGGCATCTGAAAGATTTAGCATCTTAACAGCTTATAAGCTCTTACATCACATTCCCTCGAAATCACTTCATTTGTTCTCTCTGCCTATTTCTCTCAGCTGGATCTAACAGCCATGAATTTTGCAGGTTGTTAACCAAACTCAGAATGACCTCATGCAAAACAATTAAATCGACTACCCACCAGCAACTGGACTTGTCACAGAGGAATTCAGAGCTATGGTGCAGATTGCAAAGGGCACAACTATACTAACCACTCCATTTACAATCTCTGGGACTTGTCACATCTTATTTTTACGAAACGGAAAGATAAACTCGACTATTATTTCAAATTCTGCCTAACAACAATCTTGCTCTTATTGAGACAACCAAAAGAAACCATATGTATTTTCTTAAACATGATTTTAAAAAAATAAAATAAAATAAAAAAAAGTTATACCTATGTGCCTGACCAAACGCAAGTTCTTCACCCTCCCATACTTGTTCATAGCCTAATAAACCACCAGCAAAACGAAACCATACATCAGATATACCATAACACCACATTACTATTTCAAGTTCTACACACACACACAGAGACAAACGCAACTCAGACATTTTAGACGCACAAACAACGCGTACGCATACATCGCGAAGAGTGTCCTCGGTGGTGAGATGAGAGAGGCGGCCGACGAAGATAGTGCAGTAAGGGTCCCCAATGACTTTCGGGTCGCCATACGGGTCGTCTGCGATAAATTGAATAGTAGGATTTTCAGTTAAAAGAAGCAATAAACCCTAATCGGCAACAACTTATGAAGGGATGAGAGGAGGAAGTATGAGCAGCAGTTACATAGGGCGGCGTTGGAGCAGAGAAGGGCTCTGTAGACGGCGTTGTCGTGGGGAAGGATGTCGGTGCCGTCGATGCTGCCGGCTTGAATCGGGTGGTACTCCTCGGCGTAGAACACCGAATTAACGTTGGCGCGGCTCATTTTCAGGCAAAAAAAGGTGTGTCCTCTTCACATTCTACCGCCATAGACTGACATAGTCGACTCGCGATTTAGCTGAAAAATACATGTGTGTTCTTAGCAGAAAAACCTAGCCAACAGTTGAGAAGTAGCTCATACCCATAAAATAATGCACACAGTACAATGTTAAAATAGTTTCACGGTTACCAAGAGCACTTGGATGAGATGGCTTGGGTCTCTTCCAGCTTAACCAGTGATCTCGGGTTCGAGCCCTGGGAATGCAGCAGTGTTAAAACTCTTGAGGGAGAGCTTTGCCGCCCTTGTGGTCCTACCCGGCTCGATTCCGGATTAGTCGGTTCCCCTGTGGATCCGGAAACCGGAAGGTCCCTGTACCAAAAAAAAATAGTTTCACGGTTAGACAGATGAAAAAAAAAAAAAATGTATTTATATTATATTATTAAAATCATACTTCTAATTCATGTTTATACTATTAAATGTCAAAATTTTGTTTATGTTATTTATATATATAAAAAGTCAACTTATTTACCAAAAATAGTAACAAGAAAAGTCAATACACATTTAATGCATATCATATTTGGAAATTATTTATTATATACATTAATTGCTTGCATATATATATTTCCTATCCATATATAATTTTAAAGATTCTTTCCATAAATAATTTTATTAACTTCTGCAATGATTTTAGTGATATCAATTATAATTAATATTTATGGATAATATTTTTTAACCTTTATTTAATTATGTAACTAATATTTTTTTAAAATTAATATTTTTTTTCATTTAAGAGATATTGATCACATCATTAAATGATTATATTGATGGCTAGATAATAAAATTAAAATATATTAGTTATTCTTTAAAATTTTGACATGTTATTTATTTATATGTATATTATTGTCAATCATGATAATGTTTTTATCATTTTTTTGTTTTGTTTTGTTTTGATCTGTTTCTATAATGAACTTATTGTAAAAAAAAAATTTGATTGCATAGTATGTTAAATAAATATAAAGCCTTAGGATCAATATGAGAAAAAATCTCTTGATTATGCAATGGATTTATTTGTTGGCAATTGCTAAATCAATTGTTTTAAAATTATTATGAGAAAATTAAATCCTAAAAAACATGTGTTTGTATTTCACTATTTTTTAAACATTTATACACAAAATTTTATTTTGAATTTCATTACATAAAGAAGACTACCTACGTAACTTTTATAAATAATAATAATGACATTATACGACTATAAATTTTATATTAAAATAATAATTGAGTATTATATGGTGAACAAGAATAAATAAATTTTTTATTTTTTCTTATCAATGAATAAATATGTATTCTATAATCAAATTTATATTAGTATAACATGTTAGCGAAATAATATATTAATTAACATGTTTCTGGCTAAAATAAACGTCACTTATTAAAAGATGTGAAATATGGTTGATCCAAACCTATTGTTTTTCCCCCTAAACGTACAAGTCCTATGAAAATGATTGACTTATTATATGTATCACGTGCATCGTACGGGCTATGCACTAATATTTCTAAATATTATATGATAAGTATGTGTATTTATTGAAAATTATATTGACCTAATGATTAGTTTGACGGAACACAAGAACCATTCATTCCAGCTATCGTTAGGGGTGAGCATCAGTGTGGTTCGGTCAAGAACTGCACCAGCACCGAAAAAAACCGAAAACCGAATCTTTAAAATTTCTTCACCGAACCGTACCGCAATAGAAGGAAAACCCGAACCGAACCAAAATTTCGGATCGCTTCGGTGCGGTTTTTTTGATTAACCAAAATTAAAAAAAAAATAACCACCAATTAATGTAATGTAAGTAAAAGTGCAAAAATTAAGGCGATATTTTATTTTATTTTATTTTTTTAAAAAAGTGACAATTTATGACATTCGGTGCGATTTTGTTAAAACCGCACAATTCAGACAGAAAACCGAACCACACTGAAATATTTGCGGTTTTCCAAAACCCAAACCGCACTGATTACCGAACTCTTAAAAAATCGCACCGACCCGCACCGAATAGCTCGATTCGGTGCGGTTTTTCGATTTCGGTACGGTTTTGCTCACCCCTAGCAATCGTCTTATATTACATTACATGTCTAACACAAGACCGCCTCACCTATATATATTGATTAGTATTCAATCATGTGTATACTCACATATGTAAATAAAATATTATAAAATTCATATATATAAATATTATATTTGAAATCATAAGTTAAGTAATGGAAATATCACATTTTATAAATTTTATCATTAGAAAATCAATATCACAATTATAAAATATATTACTTATTTATAAATCATTATATAGATTACAAAATAAATAAGTATTACGTTGAATGTTATAAATCTAATCATGACTAATAAATTAATTGAAAAAAATATATTAAATTCTTTATTATGATAACAACTAGTTGTTACCCGTGCATTTGCACGGAAAACTGTATGATAAAAAATAAAATAATAAAAAATATAAACAATAGTAAAAATTATAACATAATCATTGAAAAAAAAAAAGTTTTAAGAAAGAAAATTCAAATATAATTAAACACTTCTTTATATACAACGTCCATAATTTTCCGAAGCCCAATCTGATTTCTTGATATCCCAATAAAAAATTTTAGTAAGAGAATATTTTAAATAAGCCACAACCCATTATTTTTCTTATAACTTAAGCTCAAACATTCACATCCCATTGTTTATTAACAAAGCCCAGACAAAATCAAACAATAAATTCTTTTTCGGGCCACAAATGGGTCAAATAAAGTTGATTTCGTTTGAATCCAAGTAGTATCAAGGCTGATGTTTTTTTTTATTGGGCCAAATTAAACATAATCCAAATGCATGGACCCATATAGCACGGTCAAAGCTTCATCCACCACACAAATGTAGAACATTCAACAAAGTGGTAGAGACAGGTATTTAATGCCTAAAACCCTACCACCTGCAACATTTTCGTCGTTTTTTCTTCATTTTTAATCTTTTTTTTTTATTTATCGGAGACAAATACTTGGATCGATTCTGATTTTGTTTAGCCGTTGTAGACATGCTTTTAATTTATACATGTCTTACATCATGAAAAACAAATTTCAGTCCAGTAGTTACTTCTTTGTTTGTCGAAAATTTCTTTGACTAAAATCGAATCAATCGCAATATTGTAGTTTTTTTCTTGTTCTTAGCCAAGAAAATCATATTATCAAATTGCACTGTCATTTGGAACTCAAAAGAAATATGTTGTGTCGAAATAGTTTTTTCGGTGACTGTGATTTTGAGTGTGGAATGCAAAGTGAAAATGTGTCTGATTTTTATTTTATTTATAAGCACCAACATAAGTCTATTAACTAATTAGTTTAAATACCAACAAATCAAGAGCATGATTAGTTGAAAATATTTTGATAACTGGAAAAAATATGAACTATATAATAGTGGCGCATTTGATATGATTTTTGGAACTGAAATTTATGTTCCGCCAACTAAAGATTTTATATTTAGAGTCAAAATTTATGTTTTTATTTGTATTTATTAATTAGACATGTGCTTCTATCATATAAAAATTATTATGGTTTCTTAAGTTATTTTTATCATTCAAAATCAATTGAGATTTAAATTGTATTTTAGCCATGCAACGTTTATATTAGTAACATGAATAAAATAATTTATATATTTGTAGCATATATTAAGAAAAGTAACATAAATAAAAAAAATATTGGTGTTTCTGATTTTTAGAAAAAAAAAATATATGTGCCAATCATGCACAGATGTACATATAATATTTTAAGTAATATTTGAGAATTTAATATTAAAATTTTAGATAATGAACATATTACATTTTCAAAAATTTGATCATTAGCAAAAAAATAACGATTTTATTATTATGAAAAATTGTATATTACCATTAGATACTAACTGTTTAATTATTATTATTATTATTATTTTTATTATTATTATTATTACTATTATTAAAACAATTATTTATAAGATTCTAAAGTTGTCAGACTATGCTATTAAAATAATTTACTAATTGTTTTTACAGAAATTTTTTCATGAGATACAAAAGAAAAAGATAATATTGATGTTAAAATAAATAACTTAAAACAATTGTTCTTAATTATGTAATTTATATTTATTGTGAATTATTATTAGTTGGTATTAGCAATAACTATTATATAATATAATAGAAAAACACATGATTATACTATTATGATGTATTAATGTGAGAAATAAAAAATATTAATGATAATTTTTGTAATCGAAAATGGAGGGAAAATGTTAGAGGTTTTATTAAATAGGTAAAATTAAATGCTATATGCTAGCAAATATATATATATAGATTGTTTTACGGAATTTTAAAAAGTTAGCTATGTCAACAAAATTATTAGCTATTTAAAGAAAATATGTTGATGTGAAAAAAAAGGATAATATTATTTTCAAAATTCATACTTTGAATAAAATACTTTAATATAAGGATTTATATAAGTGAGTAACTTAATAAACCTTTTAGTGTAAAAATTATAATCTATATATATATAATTGCTAGCTAATCATTAAATAAAACCTCATAAATAAAACCTAATTAATAAAACCTCATTTATTTTACCTCCAAAAGAAGTTACAAAATTTGTCATACATATTTTGCCTTTCACATTAATACACCCTATTAAATGTAATTATGTAAAGAAAATTAATAGCATTAACTATTATTAATATAATAGCAAAAAAATAGCATTAACTACTATAATAATAATAATAATAATAGTTATTATTATTATAATAATTATAATAATATTAATATTAATAATAACAAAAATAATAATAATATCTTGAGACAATAAAATTGTTTATACTTATGTAATTTATATTTAGTGTGAAATATTATGAGTTGGTAATAGCATTAACTATTATATAATATAATAGCAAAAAAATACATGATTACACTTAATAGGGTGTATTAATGTGAAAGGCAAAATATGAATGACAAATTTTTTAACTTCTTTTGGAGGGAAAATAAATGAGGTTTTATTAATTAGGTTTTATAAATACATGATTACACTTAATTAGGTTTTATGAATGATATATTATTATTATTGTTATTATTATTATCATTATTATTATTATTATTATTATTATTATTATTATTATTTTAATTTTGTATTTCATAAAACAAATTTCTTTAGAAACAATTAGTAAATAGTTTTAATAGTATAGTAAAAAAACTTTAAAATCTTATAAATAATTGCCGTTGTAATAAGAATAGTAATAATAATAATAATAATAATAATAATAATAATAATAATAATAATAATAATAATAATAATAAAGTTTTCAAGTAAATTATTTGACCATGATCCCTCCAAATTATAAAAATTACAGTACCCACAATTTTTTTTAAAATCAATATAGAGATTCATATGTACTCAAATAATTATATAAATATTATTTTATTTTTACTAATGATTAAATCTTGAAAATGTGGTATGTCCATTATCTAGAATTTTAATATTAAATTCACATATCTTGAAAATGTGATATGTTTATCATCTATAATTTTAATATTAAATTCACACATATTACTTATAATATTTTATGTACATCTGTGCATGTGCACAGGATGATAACTAGTTAGTTAATATATTAGTAATTATTATATGATATAATTACATTTAATTAATGCAAAAAATGTATTAATTAAAAAACATTAATTTGCATTTAAAACAAATAACCCTTTTATTACTACAATATTCAAATTCGAAATGATTCAATTTTTACATATAAAATGATCGGTAGACATGGTGATTGTTACAATTAACATTCTTCATTTTAATATATCACAAAGGAAATTATCTTATTTTTAACTTATTTGCTCATTGTTTACTAGTTACTATAAATGCGTTTTCATATCAGTAATTAACAAACTATTATTATTTATTTTTCTCCATATCGTATATTCCATTTTATTAAGGTTAACTTCTCTGTAAATGTGTAAAAATGTCAAGCTTAGCTCGAGCCTTTAAACGAGCATGGTAACTGAATCAGTAAGTAATCGAGTTCGAACAATTCTTTTATCAATGTTAACGAGTTAAACTATAGAAAAATATGTAAAAGAATATTTTCAAACTTTAACAAGTTACAAGTTAGGTTGAGTTCGCTCGTTAACTTAATTAGCTTTCGAGGAGCGCGACTCGCTTATCTACTCACGAGCAAATATTATATCAAATATCCCGAGCTTACGAACAATCCATTTCGTTTAATAAGTCTAAACCGCCCGCCCCACAACGTTCTGCAAAATAATCTATAATTATATAATAAGATATCCTATTTACTAAATTTAGTAGGTTGAAAAGTCAACGTAATTAATGCATTGTTATTTCTATCCAGAATTTTATTTAATTATTTTATTTATTTGTCTTATATCCCATAAAATCGGTTTAAGAAAAAAAAATCTCATAACATCCAATAAATAAAAAAAAAATACGTAAAACCTTTACTAAAATAAAAAAAGGCTTTATTTATTTGTCTTATTCCATAATAACATCGATTTAGTCAAAAAAAATCCCATAAAATCGGTGAAATCAAAAATTGTACGTAAAGTCTATCTACTAAAAAAAGGCGATTCAAAATTTCTTATCTGATTTTTTATCTAATTTCTGTTTAAAATATTTTATTTAATATTTATTTTAATGAAATAATGGATAGGATTGCTGGATCTGAGTCAATTTTGAAATCGCGTTGTTTGGCATGAGAGGATTATCCGCATTCTATGTATGTCTAAAGCATATTACTTAATATTATTTAATTAATTTATTTAATATTTAATTAATTTCCATGACATCAGTTTTGTCAAAAAAAAATTGAACAAACAAACAAAAAAAAAAGGCACGGGATTAATTACCTTCGACTTATAAAAAATTTATGGGTGGACGTAAATATTTAACAATGTTGTTTCAAGTTCCTTAAATAATACTATAACTATGCTCTTGAATTATAATCTGTTTTATGGGTGACGTAAATACGCTGTTTAAAGTTCCCTAAAACAATTTTTTAATAACTATATTGTTTAAAGTTCCTTAAATATTAATATATTTAAAGTATACCAATGTTGTAATATATTAAAGTCAAAACAATGTTGGAAAGCTTTTGAATTATCTAATTTCGAATTATCTAAATTAATTAATTTAAATGTTTAATCCCATTAAATCTTCAATCCATGGAGTATTTTTACTAATCCCGTGAGCATGTTGTTTTGTTATTGTAATCAATTTATACACTATTTTACTAGTAAATTATTTAATATCTATGTACAATGAGGTCTTTAATAATATATGATTGTTTCTTTGTCGAATACTATTTTATTGTATAATTTTCCTGCGTATTATAAAATTTTTATTGAATACTGCATCTTATAATATAATATTCCCCAAATAAATATATCTCGTGTCTCGCACAGGTCCCGTACTATATATATTCCGTACATTATTTTATTCATTTATATAATTATAAGACTAGATAAATAACCTTAAAATTGTGCATCTCGTGCATCACACGGGCTTTGTACTAGTAATGATGATAATAATTATGATAATAATAATAAAGTATGATAATAATGAATAGCCGTTTTATATGCGTTACTTTCCGCCAATGGATTCGACCGTTAGAACATCACACGTCTCCACAGAGATTACTTTCCTTTTACTATCCGTTAGTAAAGTCAGTTGACCTTCTCTTCTTGCCCAAAAATCAATCTCAACTCTCATCACACACACACACACACACACACACACACTTTTTTTTTTGGTTCTTTTTTTTTTTTTGTTAAAAATGGTTGCAAGAACTCCACCAAAGCAGCCGAGGAAGAAAATGGCGGCCATTGCCCCGCACCTCAGCCCGACTCTCCTGAGAGAAACAGTTAGAAAGGTGAATACTTGTTCTTCTTCTTCTTCTGTTTGGATATTGTTTGTTTAATGTGTTTTAAGTTTTCTTTTCTTGGGTTGTGTGTGTTTGTGTAGGTGGATAAATGTATGTCAAGATTGCAGGAGCTTCAACACACGGTAACAGGCGGGTCGAAAGCGATTTCGAGCCCGTTGAGAAGTTCTTACAGGACGAATGTCCCTGCTTTCAAACAGGACTTATCGAGGTAGTACTTCAAATCGTTTTCGATTCAAAATATATTTTTGGATCATATGAATGTTGGTTAGAGTTAGCGAGTGGTGTTCGTATAGGAATTTTTCGACTCGTGAATTTATCTTGAAATGTTCGGAAATCGGTACTCGTTTATTGGAAGATTGTTTTAGTTTAGTTGCTCAAAATTCAAATTTATCAACCAAGCAAAAAGAGAGTAGTTAAAAAGAATCGTAAATGTAATGAGTAATGATCATAGTTTAGTCATAGTTTAGTAAATGTAATGAATAATGATCATAGTTTGAATCTGTCTAATTACTATTGTTTCATACTTTATGAAGGATAAGAAATGCTAATAATCCCCAGAGATCCCCTCCCGGAAAGCTACCGCCGGTAAAAACAGGTTTATCCTCGTTCTTCCTTTTCCGGTTAATCGGAATTTAAAGAAAAAGAATAATGTTGTACATATTTATATTTACTGTTATATTATATCGATGTATGCTCCAGAGGATTGGCGAAGAATGTCATTGCCAGCAATGCTGTTGGGCGAGACAATGAGTGAACTCGTTCAAGCAACTCAGTTTGCAAAGAACATTGTTCAGACAGCAACTCGTCCTAGTAAGATCCGAAAATCATCGGACGACCCGAAAACTCCTCCTCTGGAGAAAAAAAAGGCAATGCGCAACACGAATCTCGACGACACTTGGCAGAAGATGCATGCTCGGAGGAAAAGAGAGAAGAAGATGCAAACCGTGGTGTGGTCAGGGCCCGGTGGGACTTCCCCACGAGCCAAATCCAAAATAAACTTCAAAGAGTGTGATAAAGAAAACTGCAGCAGTTATGTAATAGCAGCTAATCGGGTTTCTCCAAAAAACAGGCCGTGGGCCCGAAAAACGGTCCTTTTTCCGAACCCTTTGTTCCATTCGTCATTACTTTCTTCGCCTACACGAGAAAAAGTTCCAGTGATTGGGAGAAGTGTTCGGCAAACTCCACATAAGTTTCTGATCAAAAGCCCTCCTTTGAAATCGCCAAAGAGGCTAGCAAACAAGATCATGATAATCTCGCCACTCAAGGGAAGAAAAAACGAGGAGAATATGGCGGTGATGAAAGAAATCGAGAAGAGTCGACAGATTGCGCACAAGTTCTTGATGCAAGGGAAAACCAAAAACGAGTCGGCTGCTGGTTTGGGCAAGAAACTTTCACCTCCACCAGCCAAGCTGCGGAGATCATTTTCTCCGTCGAGGCTTGCGAAAAGAATAGTATTGTCGCCTATGAAGTTCAGAAGCTCTATGCAAAAGAATGAAAGGTCTACAAATATTTGAAATTAGAAGCTAAAGGATGGAGGGGTCTGCAAATATTTGAAGTTATTCCTTAATGGTGATTTGTTTGTGTTAAGGTTGTGGATATTTTTTCTTTATAGTTCACCACTGTGAATTCTGTTATTCATTTGATTGATGAATGTGTTTCATATTCGATATATTCTTCATTTCTACGATCATACTTATTCCAACGACTTGATTGTTAAAAAAATATAGGGATGTGTGGTGTTTTTTGTTCTATGCCATAGGAACCAAATTTAAGCAAAACAACCTTGCAAAAGGCACCATGCAAACCATTTGAACCCTATATTCCTTTTCTTTGATTGATGATGAATGTGTGTCGTATCCGATATTTTCTTTATTTCGACGTTCATATATTCTTCTTAATTTCTACGTTCATGCGTTGATGATTAATATAAAAAAAGAGAGTCTAAGTCATTTTGAATTGTGATCTGGCAAGTTGTAATGCGTTGCGTAATCAAAGGACAAACTGTAAAACTGGAGATACGTTTTTACTCTTCCAATGTCTGATAGTTTTAGACTGCATTTGCACGGCTAACTCTAAGTCAATGACTTGATTGTTCAAAAACTATAGGGCTGTGTGGTGTTTTTTGCTCTATGCTCTCACACCTCTCTCATAAAATGACATAGTAACAAAATTTCAGCAAAACACCGGTGCAAAAGGCTTACCATCTCAACACTATGTTGCTGAAATAAATGACAAACTTCTTACAGTGAACATAAGAAAACTCTCTAAAGAGAGTTCATCATCCATCGGTATAAGCAAGCCAGCAAGAAGCCATACAAACACTCGAAAAATAAAAGCACCTATAGAAGAACTACCAGTAATGTAATGAGAAATACACAAGATTTTTTGCAGAAGGGTGTGTTTTCTTCCAACTAAGACATTAACGAACTCCTTCTATATTTCATACTCTTCAACTTCAGAGGGCTCCACACCAGATTTTTCTTCTGTAAGGCTATCACTGTCGGATGCCTTGGTCTCCACGAACCCGGCCCTTGTGAAGGAGGAGGGCTGCCTCTGAATTTACTACTACTGCTCGCACGCCCCACCATCGGTGTCGTAGGAGATGAAACTCTCGAAGTCCTCCACACTCTTTGTGGGTCCCACACGAATGACTGCCGGCCCATTACACGGTCGGGTTTTGACCTCTGAACTGGGGTTGCTGTTGGCATATGCAAGCTGGGTTCGGGCCGTAGAGTAGCTATGGAGGACCTTCTTTTGGGAGCTGGGATCTGACTTGGAGGAGGAGGCCTCACGGCAATGGAGCCTCGTCTCGGTTTCAAAATTTGCCTCGACTTGTTTACTCGCAATAGGTTCTCTTTGTCCTCGTTCACGACTGGGAGAAAGGATGATGCGCGGGTTTTGTTTTTTGATGGAAGAGGAGAATGGGATGGGGGCATCATCATGTTCGAAATTCTTCTGAGGGGCAGCCTCAATTTCGGAGGAGCTAGTGGTGGTTTCTTATCAGTCGAGGCCGCCTTCTGTGTATGATGGTTTGTTGCCAATTGGGTCGGTTGAGAAGAAAGAGAGGCCAGAGCTCTCGTTTCCTGTTTCAACCTGGTTTTCCTTTCCTCTGCCAATTGGCTTTCGAGATCCCGAACCTGTTAAAAGAGTAGCATAAGCAATCTCAGATTGAGGGCTGTTAAATTAAATTTCTGTCTAGTTCAACCTCTCAGTATCTTGTAATTAATGAAAATTAACACTTTGTACCTTCTCTTGAAGGTTTCTGCATAGATGTTCTCTAGCAGCAAGCCTCAATTGGAGAGATTGCACATTGTCCTGCAATTTCTTTGTTTCCTTCTCATCTTGTTTTGTCTTTTCAACCTGTTAATGCGAGGAAGGGGGAAAGAGAAGCAAGAGAATTTATTTTCAGGGTTCAGTTCTGCATAACTATTAACAAGCCTTCCCAGAGGATGGTTTTTGCTTCATACCAGTTGCTTGTATTTGAAAAGTTCTGCATGATCCTGCTGTTTCCGGGCAGGTCCATGTTCAACTCCCCTGACGCGACTTGCAAAATTTAAGGAGCAAAGAGTTTCTCCAAAGTCAGCTGAGTTTGGGCTGATTTGAACAAACATCAAGGTCTTACAATCTCCTCCTGCAATGGCATGCATACACAGTTTCACTAGTTGTTACAGAAGGATAGTAGTAAATCCGTGTGGAATCGAACACTATTTATCATTTGTTTAAGGGAAATTCCTATAGAACATTCGTTGTATTATTTGAGTGAGGTTATCTGCGTAACAATAATAATGGCACATTTTATTCTAAGCTTGAAAGAGCCAAGGACCTTATTAATCCAACCCTACGGGTAAGAAGTCCAACTAAAATAAGATCTGCATTCTAAATGATACATAAAACAATGAGTCAAGAGCGCATTAAGCATGGCATCTTAATATATAATATATAAGCTCAGACCTACTTATCATTATTTACTCCAAATAGTAAACTCACCTAGAGAACTTTGCAGCATATGAGTAAGTTTAGAGTTCCTGTAGTCCAGAAAAAAAATAATCACTAAACAGATTAAAGAGTACTAAAAGACACAAACATGTAAGAGAGGTGAACAGGAAAATGCACCTGTAAGGAACATGTGTTGTTTTGGAGGCAAGAGCAGAGATAACATCCCCCAGTGCTGACAATGATTTGTTTATGAATTGTGATTCCTTGAGTCTATCGCCTTCAACTTCGATCCTACCAACACGCTCGCTCCCCGCCAGGTCCACCAGCCACAAATGGCTCCTTGTCCTTTGCCCATTAATCAAATTTTCTGCCACAACAGTTACTCGCAACAAGCTGCAATAAATTCCATTCAATAAACCACCATGCCTATTTCAATAAATTTTGTTTCTGAATAAGCTAACAAAGTTGAAAAGAAAAGAATTAAAAAAGAAAAAAAAAAAGAAGAAAAAGATGCACATTGCTTCTAAGTAGTTGTATTTACCAGTGAGAACGGCTACTAAGCTCATTAGCATTGGTCGATCCAACAGATCTTACTTGACTTCCTGATTTGAGCAGGCCCCAAACTTCATCTGTACCATATACTTGAGCTTCAACAAGTCCAGGGACTTCTTGAGTTCCCTCAGCTGATTGCTTTATATCCAACCTACATTTGCAGAGAAGAAGAAACCTTTAAACAATGAATGATATTAACTAAGTCATAATTAAGCACTGCCTACCAGAGTACAATGTTAAGTCAGTGCCGGACTGGATTAATTATTATGAACGTAGACCATCTACAGCCCAAAATTTAAATTTAAAAACCGAATTGATACTTTTAATCTTTTTAGAGGAAAATCTCTCAGGCATGGTAAAAGCAAGGTTAATCCATTGCATACAATTCAATAAAAGAGACAAGCATGCTAACATACATAGAGAGGCATACAATTCGATAAGAATCAAAGGCTTACTTCTTTGCAGGTTGGTTGGAGCTGTCAACCAGGAGATCTCTTATCTTTTCATTATAAACCTCTAACATGCTGACAAACAATTCGTATCTGATAATACTGCTCCTCTCATTGGAAATTCTGAATAGCTCTTCCAAAGTCCTATAGTTTACACCCCTATCTTCTGGTGTTCCTTCCATTGTGTATGTCTTTCCCGTACCAGTTTGTCCATAGGCAAATATGCACACGTTGTAACCATCCAAAACAGAGGTCACTATGGGCAGAGTCTGAACAAAAACAGCATCTGCATGTAAGAAGTGGGTCATGAGATCAACAACAGAAACCTAACATGAACAGAACTAAACTGTTCGGCAGAGATCTAAACAGAAGGGATTACTACTTCAGGGCCTCAGGCAGATGCAAATCAATTCCAGTTGTAAATAGCATTACCTTGGTCGTCCTCAGGACGAAAGACATGATCAAATTTGAATTGCTTTTTGGAAGAATCGGAGCAAATAATCTGTAGCTCATTCTCCTGAGATGATTCAAAATCAACCACCGAGGAGGATCCTTTTGCAATCTCATCTTGTTTTAATGGCCTGCACCTACAGAAGACCCTGATATTTCCCTTGAGTTCTATCACTTCATTGTAAAGCTTCTTCCTTTCTGTGCATTCTTTGAGATACTTCCTTTTCAGAAACTCGCACTCGTCATGGTACTTACTTTTTAGAAGTTCAAATTCTTTGCCTGAAATATCGCGCCCAAAAATAACATGTGAATCAAACTATCAACAAAATAAAAAAAAGGAAAGAAAAATAAGTAAGCAAGTACAAATAGGATAAGCCAGATAACTAAATCAGAAGAGATCATACTGAGATTCTGAAGAGCTGTAAAAGCTTCAGAGCCCACTAAAGAATCACTCATGCTCTTTACTTCATTGCACAGACGTTCATGTTCCTTCCTAATGATCTAAAAAACAGAATAACTAATTAGTATCAAACGAAGGAAACACAAACTGGGTGGAAATCCGGTCCACTGTCGGACTTTACCTGTACTTTACTGCTCAGATCCTTGATTTTCAAAAAAATGGGAAGAGTCTCTCCCTTAGAAGAACATGTTCCATGTGTATCATCAGAGGCACCACTACTTTCCAACAAATCACAACTCGATTCGAGTTCTTCTAAGCACAATCAACAAAACAAAAGAGAATGAGTTCTAAGACATCAGTACAATTTCCAGCACATCAATTTAGGCAACCTAATTCTTGCCCGTAACATCTTAATTTCGCACCAGAATTCTCAATTTTTACACGAAAACTTTAAGCGATACCCCATCACATTGAATTTCATGACTCAAGAATGCAAGATTCTGGCGAACAATATCTAACATAAAAAGGAAATGAAAAATAAGAGGGGGAGGACAAGATACATACCGGACTTCTCATTTGGAGTCTCTAGGGTTCGATCTGCATCAATTTCTTCAAATAGAAAAAGAAATGCCATCAAAATCTACTCACATCAAACTAACAACAGATCTAAACATGTGTAAACAGAAACGGATCAAAACGAACCAGGATCAGGTGTACATAGATTGATCGCATGATCAAAGCTCGTACACAGGGTGTCTAGGGTTTGATCTGCAAGAAATATCAACGAATTAACAGATTATCTAAAGAACAGCAAGATCTGTGTCGCGTCCCCGAGAGAGAGAGAGACAGAGAGAGAGAGTACCATCCATGATGACAATCGAAACTGCTATTTGTCTGCTTGATCGAGTGATAATCGATGAACTGAAGAACAAATTTCAGAGCTCAAGTTGGGGAAAGAGAGAAAAAGAGAATGAGATAAATGTTCTTCAAACGGTCTGTTGGGAGGGGATTTGTTTTTCCCTTTTCGGAAGATGAATTTGAATTTGGAACAATCGCAACCGTCCGATAAGCGCTCTATGTAACGGCTATAAGATCGAGGCTCAAGCTTCTTGACTGGAGCGGGAAGAAAATATTTATGATGGAAAAATTCATTTTTTATTATTAGGGGACCATTTCTCAATTTATGCGTGTCATCCTTGCGTAAAGATCATGCTAACCATTTTGTTTTTATTAGGGGGAAAAGAAAAATGTGCTTATAGGCATTTTTTTTTTGCTTTTCCAATCTATTTTTTTTTCCACATAATTGAAATTCACCAAAATTCATAAACATAATTTTGAGTACATATTGATAATACGTGTGTATTTTATTTATTTATTTATTTATTTTTTGCAATATTGCAAAGCAAATCATGGTTTTTTGTGCGGTTCAAGTTACATTTACTAAAAAAAATATATATTTTAAATTTTGCGGAAAATGTACTTTTTCCTTTAAAATTAGGTCTAATTGCACCAAAAACTCCCACCTTTAGCTTCATTGCAAATAAAGCTCAAGTTTTTTAAGTTTGCCAGTAAATACCTGACCTTTTTGATTTGTTGCAAAAAAAACTCCGATGGATTTTCCGGCAGCTACCTTGATGAGTTGGCCGACCAGATGCTGATTTGGCAGATAAAAACTGACGTGGCTCTCCATTAAATTAAAACATATATGCTGATATTACACTTAATTTCCATTTCATCAAATTCCAATTTCCCAATTTTTCTTTCGTTCCCTAATCCCTAACCCATCGATCGATCTCCTTCCTTCACAGAAGTTCGAAACTTTGAACAATGTCGGATTCTTCTGGCACTTGCTCAAACAATCGGTACTTCCGAACACCTGACAACCCGATTGAACCGATGCTATGTGGTCATGGTGTTGAAGCTGATGTATTTACATCGATGACAAGTCAAAACCCAGCAAGAAGATTCTGCAAGTGTCGCCTCGAAAAGGTAAAAATTAAGTTAGATTTTTCAATTAAAGAGAAGCCTGCATATTTGAATTGAAGATGACAGTTGAAGTTAAGTTAGGGCTTTTTTAGGGTTCTTAATTTTTCTCTTCTCTGAATTTGGTGATATGATAATTTCCCTGATTTTCTTTTTAGAATGAGAATTGTGTTATGGAGCCTTTGATTTCTTTGATTTCCTGCTATTTTCATGTGGGCTTGAGGCATTTTGAAATGCCTCAGTAAGCTGATTACCTTCTGAGTTCTACAGGCAATCTATTGAGTGATTTTTTTTTTTCTGAACGAGCCGTTTGTATCACTTGTCTGGAATTTGTTTGTTTGTTAACTTTTTCTGAGTGTGATGATCTTGTTAATGGTCTATGGACTTATAGTGTGATAATATTACAAATTTAATATTTAGCTAATGTCCACACTTCCGTTTGATAAAAAATGTTTTTTTATTTTCCTTCACAAATGTCACTACTGAAGCCTATTTTTTATTTTCTTCACAAATGTGACATATTGGCTTGTAATGTTTTGAATTAATTTAACAATCATCTACTTTTTTTCAGTCATGTTTCGTTTGGATCGATCCGGAATTGCCACCCTTTCAAAAGGCTTGTTTTGTTAAGCTTAAGGCAGAAAGGGACAAATTGCAAGACCAAATAAAGTGCAAAAATGTAATGGAGAAACTTCTTTCAGAGAGATTGGAGTTAAAAGATAGTGAGTTAGGTAAATTAAAAATGGAGAACAATGAGTTGGTGAAGAGGTTGGACCGTGTTGACTGTAAAGCTGAAAGTTTGGAGAAGAAACTACGACTTATGAAACTTGTACTCTTCTCCATTGTTGTTTTTATTCCAATGTTACTTTTGTTTAAGTACAACTAGACTATGAGATTAGTTGTATGGTGACTTGTTTACATGTTTATTTTGTACTATTTTGGTGGGAGTTTGGATCTTTTTATCTTGGCATGTATTTCTTCTTACTAAGTACTATTTTGGTGGTCTTTATCCCACTTGTATTTGGTTTTGTTTCCACTTGAGGTTGTGCTGACATGACATTGTACTTTAAGTTGGAGTTGTGGAATGAAAGTTTCATCATTTGAGAAAAAAAAAAGAGTTGTAACATTTGGTTTCTTGTGATCAGTATGTGTTAGAATTTTGGAAAACTTATGAAGATTAAATTCTTGGTGAATCAACATGTAAGATACAAGATACACCAATAACAAAATATAGGACACCAATAGAATAATAATTGCAGCCTTAAGCAAAATAAAACACTCACTGCTTGTTTCATTTTTTTAACCAAAACAACTGTCATAATTGTCCAATCCCACACTATGACAGCAAAAGATAAAAGAACATCACAAATCTTTTTTTGATTGTTCTATCCAAAACAAAGACAAAAGAAGATCACAAATCATTGTTTTATTGTTCTATCCATCCAAAACAAAGACAAAAAAAGATCACAAATTCTAAATGGCTTCACTTTCTAGCCTTGCAAAACATTTTCCTGTACAGAACTTTTCTCACTTTCATCTCTTAGGCCTGTTGCAATTCTCCTTACACTTGAGCTTGCACCAATTGATGTTGAAAGTGTTGATGGTATTAAGACATCATTCCCATGAGCAGACATCTGAAATACAAAATAGGTATATTAAGACATCATTCCATGAGCAGACAAATGAAAATATACCTAAACACAAATAGGAAAAAATACACTTAATATACCTAAACACAAATAGGAAAAAATACACTTAATAATAATATAACATGCCTGTGACATGGTGCTTGCAACAATTGGTGTTGAATCAATTGAGGGAATGAAGTGAACCTTCCTATTAGAAGACATATGTAATACAAATGAACATACAATCTTATTGAGCACATTTAAGATACAAAAAAATTATTTGACATGATAAAAAGAGAGATGTTCATACCCTCAGATAACTATTTCCTGTTTCTTCACATTGTAGGAGACCAAATCCTTTCATAGCCTATATAATATAAAAATTTAAATTAATGGATGATTTCCTTCTCAATTACACAAAAACTAAATAAATTTTGTTAATAAAGTTTACCATTGCCCTCTGTTTCTGAACAATTGAACCATGTTGATGGTTGACATTCCTTCTAGTTGGTAACTTAGTTCCTCTCTTTGGCTTCATAACAGGAACTCCAGATGAAGATGGAGATTGTGTGTTTTTCTTTGGCCTTCCTCTCTTTTTCTGTCAAGATGAAAAGAAAATGATAGTATACTGTTTGTAAAATTATACCTTGCAGGATTATAATATAAATATATACCTTTTCTTCTTTCTGAACTGGTTCTTTTGTACAAGTCTTTTTGTTGTGACCTTTCTGAAGACAATTTTGGCATGTCATTTGGAGCCCAAATCTCTTCAACTTAGTGGCAGATTTTCTCTCTTCTTCAGGTGCCCTTCTTCTTTTTTTCTTAGGCCTCCCAGGCATCTTTCTAAATGGTGGTGGCTTGATAGGGTATCCAGA
>CACSLK010012531.1:5797322-5818978 GCA_902706635.1 Striga hermonthica | reverse complement strand
AAAAAAAAAAAAAAAAAAAATTAATCATCTTCATAAATAAAGGAAGCCCGGGCAGCCCGAATAGCTTCGTTTCAGCCCGGACAGCCCTCGAACGACCTCAATTCATCCCGAACAGCCCACATGGAGTCCGGACAGCACCCCAATAGCTTCGTTTCAGCCCGGACAGCCCTCGAACGACCTCAATTCATCCCGAACAGCCCACGTGGAGTCCGGACAGCACCCCAATAGCTCCGATTCAGCTCGGACAGCCCTCGAACGACCTCAATTTATCCCGAACAGCCCATGTGGAGTCCGGACAGCTCCCGAATTGCTTCGTTTCAACCCGAACATCACTCGAAGAGCCTCGTTTCAATATGAAGGCGACCGAACTGATTTGTTTCCGCCCGAATAGTGTGCTGCGGCACCAACGTAACAGAAAAAGAAAGAAACAAAGAAAGAATAGGAGAAGAATAACATGTTGGTACCTCTTCGGCAATTGATCGAGCACTTTGTGGTCGGAATCTGGGCGACAGATTTCTAAGAAGCCTATGCTATAGCCTGCCAAAAAAAAAAAATCTTCACAAGCAGCAGAAGCAATTTCTATGAACGGAACAGGAAAAAAAAAAAAAGAAAGAAAGAAAGGCTGAAGCAGTACCTGTTGGCCTTCAGATGTGGAGAAAAATAAAAGCCAAATAGCCCTTTTTATAGATGTTGAAAACTATGTGCGTGAGTTTCAGTAGGAAACGGATTGAGAGTCCTACTAAAATTCTAAGTAGATTGAGAAGAATTTAAAAGAAGGAGGTTCCTTTTATTTGCTGTTGAAATAAGTAGCTTGGATGGAAGCGAACAAGAAGTATCCCGAAGCCAGGAAACTGACATATGTTGAGGCTCCCACCAAATTTACGTGGCACTCGGAAACCAACAGTTGGGAGCCTAGGAAAGGAAGTGACCGTATCGCGCGTTTGTACTTCGTCCCCCCTGGTGCTGGTGACATATATTACTTGCGGTGTCTTATCAACGTTGTTCGAGGTGCAACGTGTCATCGTGACTATATGAAGTTGGATGGAGTACAACACGATTCTTACCGTGACGCGTGTTTTTCCCTCGGTCTGGTTGAGGACGACAAAGAGTACATTGAAGGGATTATCGAGGAAAGCCAGTGGTCGAGTGCCATTTCGTTGAGAAACCTTTTTGCTACTTTGTTGTCTTCTGATACTCTCGGTCGACCGGAGTTTGTGTGGGAAGCATGTTGGCCTTACCTCTCGGATGATATATTATATAATCGTCGGAGGCTTTTACAGCATCCAGGTAAACAAATCAATTACGGTCACATACTTATGTTTTTATTTTTTCTTCCTTCATGAAGTATCTCTTTATATTTATAATCTTCTATACTGTTGTTACAGAATTGGTTTTGAGCGATGATGAAGTAAAGAATCTGGCATTGGTGGAGGTTGAAAAAATTTTGCGCAGACGTGGTTCGACTCTACGCTATTACAGTACAATGCCTTTCCCTAATCTCGATCGTAATGAGGCATCCACGAACAGAATGGTGATGGACGAGTTGAATTACGATCGTCGTGCACTCGCTATTGAGAATCAGGAGTTGGTTGCTAATATGACTGATGAGCAGCGCAATGTTTATGGCTCGATAATGGACTCTGTTTACCGTACCTACGGCCGCATGTTTTTTGTTTATGGTTACGGCGGCACCGGTAAAACGTATGTCTGGAGGGCGTTATCTTCTGCTTTGAGATCCAAAGGTGAGATTGTGTTGAACGTTGCATCGAGCGGTATCGCATCACTTTTGTTGCCCGGTGGACGAACTGCGCATTCACGATTCAAAATCCCACTTAATTTAGTGGAAGGCTCTACATGTGATATTAGTCAGTAGAGTCCTTTGGCCGAACTCATCATACGATGTCGGTTGATCACTTGGGATGAAGCTCCGATGATGAACAAATATTGCTTCCAGGCAGTTGACAACACCTTGCGTGCCTTAATGGAAGCAGTTGATCCATTGAGGAAAAATATCCCATTTGGCGGCAAGTGTGTTGTGTTAGGTGGGGATTTCAGACAGATACTGCCCGTTGTCCCTAAAGGCAGTCGGAGCGACATAGTTAACGCCACCATCAATTCATTCAAGTTGTGGCGCGATTGTATCGTTCTGAGACTGACTCGGAATATGAGGCTTCGAAGCCTTGGTGGGGGTGATGAGTACAATGAGTTGAGGTGCTTCTCTGAATGGCTTGCAAACATCGGCGATGGTACAGTCGGTGGATCGAACGACGGTTGTGCCGATATCGACATCCCCGACGATATTCTTCTACACTCACAAGGGGATCCTATTGGTACTATTGTTGAGAGTACCTACCCGATGTTTAGTAGTGCAGATGACGATCTTAGCTACCTGAAGGACAGAGCCATACTCGCTCCCACACTTGATGTGGTTGAGTCCATTAACGAGTACATGAGCTCGATGAACTCATCTGAGGGAAGGACTTATTTGAGTTCGGATACCGCGTGCAAGTCAGATTCTGGATATGATTCTCTTCAGGATCTTCACAGTCCTGAATTTCTCAATGGGATCAAGTGCTCTGGACTTCCGAATCCTAAACTGCACCTTAAGGTCGGCACTCCAGTGATGCTTCTCAGAAACATTGATCACTCCATGGGGTTGTGTAACGGTTATGTTCATTAAAATTCATTTGTCGTCTATATTTCTTTTTATCATTGTACAAATTTGAGTGATATTCTTTTGTTTCCGAGTTTTGATGTCAACAGGTACACGGTTGGTTATCACTAAGCTCAGCAGCCATGTCCTCGAATGCAAGATTTTAACTGGTGCCAGAGCTGGTGACAAGGTTCTTATTCCTAGGCTCACAATCATACCATCCGATTTGAGAGTACCGTTCAAATTTCAACGCAGACAACTTCCGCTCATGGTTTCATATGCTATGACTATCAACAAGAGTCAAGGCCAGTCACTTTCACACGTCGGCTTACTATTGAAGAACCTTGTCTTCAGTCATGGACAGTTGTATGTGGCACTATCTAGAGTCACGAATCGAAGGGGTCTGAAGATAATGATCTATGGTGATGGAGATTTTGATGATAGGAAAACCACGAACGTTGTATATAAAGAAGTGTTTAATAATATTTAGATTTAGATTTTTGTTGTTGAACTCGAGTTATCAATGACCATGGTATTAAGCATACTATTGTTTTCATTTTTTATTTTTTCCTTTATCATATAGCTTTCCGTGCAAATGCACGGGTAAAAAACTAGTATTTAATAAAACCTAATTAATTTTACCTATGTGGCAATTTAATATTTTTCCCTCTAAAAATCGTTACTTTTTTAGGTGTTTAATCTTTTATTTAATTATTAAATAATCAATACTAATCACATCAAAATTACAAAAATTATTTTAAGCTTGTTATTAGTGACAGCTGACCATATAATGTGTTGATCGTACAATGTGATTAGATGTTATTATTGTGGTTACATTTAAATTATTATTTTTTTTAAATTAAAAACGTATTTGAAATTCCTAAATAAATGATAAATAATTCAAAAAAAGATGTACCAAAATATACATTACATCCAATCAAATAAACGCAATTTTTTTTTTAAAAAAAAAAGTAAATATCTTAACTTCTTTATTTGTAAATTTGGCATACAAAAAAGTGAAAGAAAAATAATTAATCATTATATACATAAAATAACTCACAATACTTTAGTCGAATACAAGTGAGTTATAAATTCATAATTAGATAGATATAACCAAAATAAGATGCATTAGGAGTAATAAATTTGAATTATCAAGTATCAACACATTAACTGGTGGAACAAAAAATCTGACTTCATAGAATTTTCGTAAAACGGCATTCAACTCTGTTTTCCGTCCCATTCATCGTCTCTATAGCTTCATTTCTACAGGTCAAGCAAAGTACATATCTTTTCACATCTCACTTTTTTTCCAGCTTTGTGGTGAATATAAAACTCAAGAATCATCTAACTCGACTGGACCAACTTTAAATGGGATGAGTTTCCGAACCACCACCGGAAAGTGCCCACCGGAGTGAAAACCAAGACGGGGCCTTATCTTGCATTCTCGAAACTAACAAAGCCCAAACACGACCCAGGAAAATCGAAGCTTTGCTTCTTTCGATGCAGCCAAACTTAACCGGCACGTCAAGAACTCATTTTCTCCTTATCTTACATTCTCAAAACTAACAAAACCCAAACACGACCCAAAAAAAATCAAAGCTTTGCTTCGTTCGACTGCAGCCAAACTTAACCGGCACGTCAAAAACCCATTTTCTTCTACTGGCAATCGAAAGGTGAAATAATATCCATAACACAACCTTCATCCCTCATGTGCCCAAACAACTCCAACACCACTGCATAAACATCGTCACCACCCGGATGCATTCTATCTGCAACCACAAAATTATGAACCTTTCGATCAATCTCGATCCAACTTGTTCCCATCTCTTTAGCCACCCCTTTCTCCTTCATCTCCTTCATTGCACACGCCCTTTCTTTCCACCGACCATTGGAGGAGTAAATGTTGGCCATGGAAACAAACGGAACCGGGCTGTCGGGCTCGGCCCGGGCCAACCAGTCGGCCGCGTACTTCCCCACATCAACGTCGTTGTAAATGCTGCAAGCCCCTAGCAAAGCCTGCCATACGAGCGCGTTGGGCTTCACCGGCAGGCCCGAGATAAAATCCCGGGCCTCTCTCAGAAGCCCGGCCCGTCCGAGCGCGTCCACCATACAAGAATAATGCTCCATCCTAGGGCGCAGCCCGTAAGTAACCTCCATGGATTGCAAGAACTCCATGCCTTTATGCAGAAGCCCCACATGACTGCAAGCGTGAAGTAAGGACAAAAATGTAACATCACTTGGCATAACGCCTGAAGAAGTCATCTTTTCATAAAATACGAGCACTCTCGAGCCTTCCCCGTGACGGGCAAAGGCGGCAATTATGGAATTCCACGTGACCTGATTTTTTTCGGGCATGCAGTCAAAGACCTTGACCGAGTCCTGCAGCTCCCCACATCTCGAGTACATGTTGATCAAGCTGTTGCAGACGAAGATATTCGAGCCGAAGCCTTTCTTGATAACCAGAGAGTGAATCTGCACCCCGTGAGAAGTTCCGAGCCCAAATACGCCAAGAATTGCAGAAATCATGTCTGGGTCAATATTCAGCCCGGCCCGTATCGTCTTCACAAACATCCGCACCGCGTCCTCTTCAAACCCATTCTGAGCAAGACCCACGAGCATAACAGTCACGGACACCTCATCGATGACCTCAGCAGAGTCGAATATCCGCCACGCATCCTCCAAACACCCGCATTTAGAGTACACGTCCATTAACGTGCTCTCGACGCGTAAATCTGAGTCGAGCCCTGACTTTAAAAGGGCCCCGTGAATCTTAGCACCCTCGTTCAGGGCCCGGAGCCCGGAGCATGCCGAGAGAGCACCTAAATAGGTGAGAGCGTTTGGGGAAACAGTGCCATGTGTACACATATCCACAAAAAGATCCAAGCTTTCTGCATACAACTCGTTCTTGGCCAGACCCGAGACAGCGGCTGTCCATGTAACCACATTCCTCACCGACATCTCATCAAAAGCACGACGGCCCGACCCGAAAGCCCGGCACCGGAAATAGGACGTGATCAGGGCATTCCCGACTGTAGTCTCCTTCTCGTAACCGCTCAAGACTGCCAGTGCGTGAAGCACACTCACCATCTCGAGCGACTCGATTTCCCCACAGGCAGACAACACGGAGGTTAGGGTTGCGTGATCGAACCTTTCCATACTAGAACCCAACAGCTTCTTGAAGTACCGGAATCCGACCGGCAGGCGGCCGTGTCTGAAAAAGCCTGAGATGAGCGAGTTCCAGGACACGGTGTCTCTAAGGGGCATTTTGTTGAACAGGTTGACGGCATCATGGAATCTGCCGGATTTGCAGTAGACATTGAGAAGGGAGTTGTAGATCAGATGGGCTGTTTCCTGATTGGTGGAAAACGATGGAGGGCTCTTGATGATGGCGGCGTGGAGAGAAGAACCTAGGCGGACATTGTTTTGTCTGGCGCAGGAAGATAGGAGGAGGCGTAGGTGGTCTGGATCGGTGTTTGAGGAAACGTATTGTGTGAACCTTCCGAGTCTATGGAAGGCATTCATGTAGACGTACCATATATAATGGCGTAGTGTATTTGCAAAGCGTTTTTGTGTGTTTTGGCTGTTAGATTATGTGCACTGTACAGCACACTAGCACAGGTGCCTTGAGCTTAAAAGCAGGTCTTTTACATGGAGTTTGGCTACTGCGTTGCTGTTTGTCCAGGGGTTTTTAGTTCGGAAAAAACTGCATTTGTCCAGGGGTTAACGAGAATGTACGGGAACAAATATTAGAGCTCGTTCGTTTGTTATCAAGTCGAGCTCGAATAGAAAATTAGACTCGTTATAATAATCGGACGAAAACGAACTCGTTCGCGAACGTTTGATAATGTTTGTGAACATTAGTTTCATATAACTTTATTTTTTTTATATATTTACACAATATTTTAAATAAAAAAATCTAAAATTTATATTTTTTTTTTTATTTCCGAGTTGGAGCAAATAATTTTGAAGTTAATCAATCATATTTAAGAAAAATTGTTTCCTAAATTATTCAAACACGAACAAGCTCAACCTGACGAACAAGCTCGAACACAATTTTTTGCTCGAAAAATAAACGAACGAACACGTGCTCAAAATGCCCACATTCGGCTCTTCAGTTACATCTTTTCATGCTAAAAAATATATCATATTAATAAATTTTCATTTGTACTAACATTTTCAACCACTTCATTCTTTCATTAAAAAAAGAAACAACAAAAAAAAAAACAAACATACATACAATGCGCCAACATCCTCTCATTAGTTATCACAAAACACTGTCACATTTACCACAAGAAAAAAAAAATTGCAATAGAGTTAACCTGACAATATATATACTATGGAGAGCATGCAACAAATAGAAAAAACCTGGTGCTGGGTAATCATCAATAGACTGAAATCCAATCTTAACAAGCAGCATGCACCGGTGGAAGTTACGGCACTGTAAAATGTTTTATCAGATTACAGAATACACAACAGTAAACAACACCAGTTCAAAACATTCCAATGTAAAAGTGTTAAAACTGCTGAAGTTACAGCTTACAATACTCCAGTACATCTTGCACACACAAGTCAACCTTCGAAAAGATTCCAAGTTGCAAGGATTGAACTCAAAAGAAAAATTACTCCGGCATCAGAAATTGGTCGGATCTCGGTTGTGGATATTCACGAACAAGAATAAATATACATTTATACATATATGTAATATGTAAAAGATACACACAGCTGGCAGTTAGAGAACAGTAGGCCCACCTGGGTAATTCCAACCTTGAATCATAACACGAGGCGTGATTCCTTGAGGAACCTCAAAATTTAGTCTCACGCTCATTACCTCACCTGGTACCAGTGAGAAATAGTTGTCAGAATAATGAACTGGCAAAATCCGAGTGTCATCACCATCTTTACCGTCTTTCGCCGAATCATGGACCGACAGATGAAGAAAAAACGCTACTCCACTTGCGGATCCATCGATTTCCTTCACTTTCACGCCACTGCCTTTTGTAAAAAACTTCTTCAGCGTCTTTGGGAACAACCCATACTCCACTTTTTCATCGGGCACACATTGTGCAGCTTCAGATGAAGGTAATTCGAGAGGACATTTTAAGATATTGTTATTTAGGAGCGGACTTTTGGAATCTGGTTTTTTCTTTGATGCATTTTCTATGAGCATTCTGACCTCATAGCTGGACCCTCTTATGAAAGTTAAGGAGGTAACTTTCAAAGGAACTTTGTTTTTTTTGTATGGGTCCAAGAGATTGTAATCTCCGCCGGGCAGATGTAACCAGTAAAAGTTTCGTGATATTATCTCGTTGTCTGAGGTTTTGTACAGTTTGAGAAGAAGAAAGTAAATGGGTTTCGGGTTATCAGACTTTGGATACTTCATCTCTGAAGTGGATATAGTGCTTTTAGGTGGTACAGTGAGCTTCTCGAGGATTTCATAGTACTGGCATGCGCCATCTAGATCCCAAACCGAGACTTCCACTGCCACATCAGATAGTTCTTCTGAAGTCGTGTTCACTACCTACATATATATACACCCACAATATCTTTGTTACTTTCATTGAAAAATAAAATGTATAAACAAAATAAGGTTGGTGTACGTAGAGTGACGTGAGCAGGTCTAATAAAGTAAATGGCCCGCTCGTATTTTGAAGTAGCGAACAAATTCAATCGTGGTTCTACTATTTTTCGCGTCAAATCAACTTTCAATGTTAAATTCCCATATCATTCTTCTTCCCAAAAGTAAAATAAAAGAAAAGGAAAACAAAATTAAGAAAGGCTTCAACTGGAAGTACACATCCAATGGACACCACTAAAGATCTCATAGTGCACACACAAGAAAATATGAATTGTTTTTACCTCCACAAAATATGTTGCTAGATTTAACTGGACATGAATTGGTTCTGCAGCACAACGACACCCATAAAACCCTGATGTTTGCTCGAGGAGATGATCATAAAACTGACCCCTCAGACCTGTCCAAGGGTTTTGAGTTTTCCAAATCAAAACACCCGTGTATTTGCTCCACATACGTGAGGTCCAACCCTCCAAGAGAGCTCTGTATTGGATATAATTAACCAATTGTGCCTGAAATAGACAGTTGTAAATCGACAACCAAAAAAAAAAAGTCTAAAGGCTGCAGAATCACAATGTTGCAGAATACCTTAAGACAAAAGTCATCGAGATCCTTTGGTTCACCATATAGTAAAATCTGATCATGAACCAATCCAGGCTTTGAGTAAGGGATGTACTTATGGTAGTCCCATATAGGATTAGGGACTTCCTGCACATAACCACTAGGCAATGTTTTGAATAGCGGAATCTGCCATCCCTCTCGGGGCATTGTAGCCCGGATGGTAGCCGCCACAGGCATCCCCACAGAACCAACCTCAGGATTGAAGCCATAATCGAAAAAGTCGTTCTTGAAGAAGTTTTCAGGGTTTTGGATTTCATAAGGACCATCCTTAAAATTCCCTTTCCCATCAGCAAATCCGTCCCACAGGGATCCTTTAATGTAAACACGACTTCCATCCAAATATGTGCTTGGGTCCTTCATTTTTAGGTAAATCTCTTCCACGCAATTGTTACAGTCGGTAAAACTTTCGAAAAGGGGATGAAGCCGTAAATCCTCTTCTAGAGCTGCATTGATATCGCGTGGAGGAGTTTGTTCGTTACCTCCAACCCACAGAGCAAGACTCGGGTGATTCCTTAGCAACTTCACTGTGTCTCTAGCACACAGCAGAAAAAGGTCATGGTCCAAGGGACCATTGGGATTTGACACAGGATCACCTCGACCATCACAATCTCCAGTAATCCAAAATTCTTGCCAGACCTACAAAACAAAATTCAAATATTCACATATGTCTAACTAGTACACGAAGTATTCAACTTAGGTACTAAAACTTTAAAGCATCACACTGCTTTTACTTATTGAAGATATTGGGACCAATTGCTAACATAAGGAATCAAAATTGTATTTGAAGAAACAAATCAAGTTTTACTATCTATTATCTTATGCGCTAACATATTAGCAACCAATAAACGTATTTTCTAATTCAAACTCGGATATATTATCTAAAATAACCCCCGAAATCATTTCATGAGTTTACAATCCATCACAAGTGACAGTTCATTGTAAAAATTATGTATACAATCTACTATCTCGTATGCTAATATTTTTATGTTCCACAGTTATTTGGTATTCTTCAAGAATAAATTTTCTACAATGAAGAGGATTTACATTCCAATACATAACAGTCATCTAATCCTCCAGAAAAATCATATTTGAATATGCCTCTGTAAAAACTCTTGACATATAAATCATTACTAGATGATTGGTCTACTTTCTCCAGATTAGGTTCAAGTATCATATATCAGAGTATGAGAAAGAGGGAGAGAGACCAGAAGACCATAAATGTCACAGTAATGATAAAACTCGGGTCTTTCAGCTAATCCACCACCCCAACAACGTATCATGTTGAAATTCATGTCAGCATGAAATTTAATATCTGTTTCATAGCGTTTCTTGGAGAGTCGCAGCAATCCGTCCGACAATATCCAATTGCCCCCACGGATAAATATTGGCTGCCCATTGACCTTAAACAACCTGCGAGAAACAAGTTAAGATCAATCTAGTTCTCAAGGATTAACATCTGAATCAGGCAACAAAAGACGATAATACCTTCCACCAGTACTTGTATCTATGTAGCTCTCAATCTTACGGAAACCAAAATGCTGACTCCATGAATCAGACTCTCCATGATCTTCAACATCAACAGTTATTTCTACGCTGTATAGGATTTGTTTTCCCATTCCATTTGGCCACCAAAGTTTGGGTTTATAGAAGAATAGCTGTAAAGGCAAATAGAAGAGAAAAGGTGTCCACCATTCAGAGAGGCCCTTAAGAAAATTTGTATTAAAATCTGAAACGTTATACACCATCCATTATTAACAAGGAACTCTTAAGAGAAATTATCAACAGAAACAGTAAGAAAATTCCTTCAAGTCAGAGAATCTCGGAGAATGTGAAGTGCAAGGAAAGAAAGGAAGTGGAACTAGTCAATTTCTGGCCCATGAGCATCAGAACCATCATGGTCATTATTTTTCTAACAATTGCTGGATCATGGAATTATTTGAAATTTTATGCAACAATATTGAAGAAAGCCAGGCCAAAATATAGGTTTACAAATAGAAGATCTACTTTGCATTGTTGGAAATACTTTAAAATCTAGCTACAGAAATTATTGTAACTGACCTCAGGTAATGTATGTTGAACATGAGATCCAGCAGGAATTGACAAATGATGAGTATGAAGATGCTCTACCACGAATATATTCCCATCAAGTTCAGATCCCACTTGTATATTCAGAGAACAGCTAGCGACCTCTTTGCTCTTATTCACCAACTCGAGTGTTGTGTGAAGATAGGATCTCTTGTAATTGTCGAAAAATGATGAGACTAAGTGCGGATCTACTATCTTCACCGGCTGTACAAAGCGTGTGCCATTTGATTAAAGAAATAAAATATAGAACATGAAAAAAGAAAAGAAAACTATAATTGTATAGACAACATACTAAAGGCTCTGAATACCGATCCTTACTGCAGAACTGTTTCTACTTTCAAACACCCAAACAACTTTGTATAAGCCTTAGTGTTTTTCATACTTAGTAAAGTATGTGTAAAAAAATATATGCCCAATGAAATCTAGGAAAATCAGAAGAGGCATGAGAAAAAAATTGATGCAATGGTATGCTTAGCTTACTCCAGTAACAGTAAGGGAAACCTCATCCCAGATGCCAGTGTTCCTGTCCCTGAAAGAAGTTCAAAAGATCTTTCTAACGTTATTGTAAATTAGTATTAAAGGTGCTCCTCAAATATAAAATTCATTAATTCCTGAAAATCTATCTTTTCAAATCAATAGCGAATTATGGGATCTGAAAGAAAGAGCTAATGGATTTTACAGGCTTTATAGAAGCCATAGCATTAAACTTGGCAGATCTTACACTGTAAGAAGCCTGGAGACCAAATGGAACAGAATAAATTCTTCATTTACACTTCTTCCATTATGAGAAAGGAAGTGTCTTCTCACTTTCCATATTCTCGTGTGTGTGGTGTTTTCAAAGTTAAGAATAAGAATTATTCTATTTTCATGGGAAACTAAAAAGGCATCTGATTGGTAGAGTCAACAAATTGATTTTGAGACGTAAGGAGAGGGAAGATCTCAAGTTTCCTCATTTCCAAGTGTTCGATAACATGTTGAGAAATGATCCTAAGGAAGAAAAAAAAAAATAAACTATTGATAGTGGAATATGAGATTATCTCTTGCAAAATGTTTCAACGTTAGTTCTCCAACATTGTCGAAAAGCCATTTCTCACAGTTATGGAGTAACATGGCCGTTTGGGGGCTCCTTACTCTTTCCCATCACTCTTGTTGCATTGTACAGCATTGACAACCATATTTGTAATGGCGCCACCTTGACCATGGTTATGGAGGTCATGGTGGAAATAATTGTTTTGTGTTAATTCATTTAAAGGTATTCCTGAGTTAAGATGGCCCCTAATATCAAACACATTTCTCTCTCTTCCTTTGGACTCCTACTTTGGATGTCCACAAAGAAATCTCGGTTTCTTTTCTACTTTTTCTGGAGAACATACATACTTTATGTGCTTATTAGCTTTGCACTCACCTTCGGCAGAATTAACAGGCTATGTAATAAGTAGCATAGTGAGAAAATCACCTTATTGGAGCCATCCAGTCCCAACCTTCAACATACTGTGCAGCAACATCTTTTCCAATCTGGAAGCAACATTGAGAGATTCAACCCAGTAGTTCATAAAGGTTGCCATATTCTAAGTTATTTGAAAACTGAGGCTCAAGAAAAAGCAATAAACAACACTCAACAGTAAAACATTCAATAAGGTTAAAACATTTCCTTAGTTTTCATTATAAAAATACACCGACAACCCTGATCAATTTGTCTACAGCATCCTTGTGATGATATTATATGCGAAAAAAATAGTTTTATTTCATGGTAAAGTGATGTCAAATATCCATATTCAGTAAATATACTCCAGTACTGAGGTCCATTGGTCTAACCTCAATGATTAAAGAAAACCTGAATACCTAAAGGCCTGAAGGACTTCAACTGTGTCATGGTCCATCCGAAAAGTAGAGGGGTGGAAATAGTGTACGATAAATATAGGTGTATCACATTATATAGAGCAAATGAGTAGTAAATAAATACTTCTGAAACATTTGACGTTTTAGTACGGCACGGAGAGAAACATTTGAAATATAAATGAGAAGTCACAACTCATAATGAAAATTGGTTTATATTATCTTCTGTGCCATGATAAACAAGCTGGCAGATGGGTTCAAAAAAAGCAATGTACTAAGCAAGCTGGAGTGAAAGACAAATTAGTTACTCATACAGCTTGTGGCGAGGTGTTCAGTCAATTAGAAATCTGGAGAACAAGATATATGATTTGTTTGCTTCCAATATCAAGTCATCTAAATATATAAGATTTCCTGTTATTGTGTATAATTATTCCTTGCGCAAATAGTTGTACTGCACCCCTGATTGTACAAATAGGGCTGCTCATTGATTTGATCAAATATGAATACCCCAGTTCTTGTTAATGTCACTACTCAACCCATAGAAGAGAAAGTTGGTCTTTAAGAGTAATCCAGTCAACGAAAAACGAAATTATTCTGAACTTAGGACAAACATATCAAGGTAAACAAGCTTGTAGTGGCCTGTGCAGACAGTAAAACACATAATATCATTCATCAATAATTATTTCCACAAGTAATCAAACAGATATCATCCAGCCAATCAGTATTCGATGTCAATTAACCTTCACCTTCTCTAAGTAAACATATGATTTCGATGTCAGTTAGCCCTTAAATGTCATTAAAAATATATGTTTCCCTTTCCCCTTCCCTGTGATGAAAAGTGAACAAAATATTACTAAGGGAGTTCTTTTTTTTCCTAGTGTTTCTGTTGAAAAAAAAGTAAAATTAACATGGTTCAGGACACATTCAAATCTCGCACAAAAATCCAATGTGATCAACTACAATTACACAAGTTATTAAAAAAATACACGAGTTATTAACTCAATTACATTTTTCATCGAAATCGATCCAAAAACTTAAAACAAATTTAATATAAATTAAATAATTTAAAATCAAAAGGAATTAAGGAAATGTTTCTCCCAGTGGAATCAAATCATACCTCATGATCACCACCTTGACCACCTTCAGGGGGAATTCTACCCGGATGATCAGGAGGATAAATCAAAACAGCCAGCAGATTTTCACCGCTTCGATTTAGAAAATCACTTACATCAATGGAATGCCTTCGGAACATCCCCTTTGGAAGTAACTCTTTGTGTCCATTAAGATAAACTTCCGCATAATAATTTATAGCACGGAAATTTAAATCCACATGTTGATTTCTACCCTGGTATCAATTGAGTTGAGCAAGTATGAGTAAAGAGATGGAAAGGGTGAGTTTGAATTAGTCTCTAGCACATGAATGGTGGAGGAAAAAGAAAATAATGCTCACATGCAAGAGTGACATAATTATTACGGAAAGAAATACACTCGATCACTTCCTATCAAGCTCTTTGTCTTTCTCAATAGATTTATGCGCAATACAATCTCTAATAGATAAAAGTAAACAGCTCAAGCAAAAAACTGTTCATTTTTCGCATTTCCAATTGTTGTGGGTATAAAATGCATAAGAGCAATTGCCGAGTGCCAGCAGTCAAAACACGCTAACATTGGCTCACGCCCTAGCCCATAATTGTTTAAGCTAATTGCATCATGAAAGTTTTTAATTCAAAATGCAACATAATCAATATGATGGATGGAATAATTTACTAGAAGATATTCAACAGATTCAATAAGTGGAAACTCTCATGTACAACATACCAGTTTGCATTCAAAACTTGTGAAAAACCAGAAAGTGTAGTATTCCCTCCCCGAGTTGGCAATATCCATTATTGACTCATTTTCCAAACCATAAAAGGGATCAGGCACGAGCTTGTTCTTCACTAGGGTAGCCAGAACACTGACAATAAAAAAACCCTCCAATTCAGCTGAACACGCACATTTGCTTTCCATATCAAACCATCAAATAAATTAAAAAACAGTGTCCTCAGCGCCTCGTTACGCAAACAACCAAACAGATCAAAAAACACAGACCCTTAATTTGACGAGTCACATCAACTACACTAAATCAGAGCCCACAAACAAGTAAAACCGTCAGTGTCTGCTCACTGACCAGCTCACAAAACCCCATTCAACAATCAATTGACACTCGAAAACAGAAAATTCAGTCCCTTCAAATATGTTAAAGCAAGCACCCAATCAACTATAGACATGAAGGTAACAACAGAAACAATGTCCGTGTCACAATAATTTAATAATTATAAATAACAAACAATTACGTTCCGGGAACGACAGCTTCCATCCACGGCGGTTGATGAGCTGTTGGAGGGTGGTCGGTGGTGAGCTCAACTCCGGTGAAGCCAACCTCTGTTGATCGGGCTGCCAGCCAACCTTTGTCCAGAATTCTCTTTCCTATGGCCTCCGCCATGGTAGACCTGAATTATCGCTTGCTCGGAAGTACAGCAGCAATTCACGCTCTCGGCATTTATATGATTGGGGATTTGCACGAAAAGCCGCACAAATTCAAGTCTAGGGTTTGTGGAAAAGTGAGGAGATGATGATGATAGATGATGCCAAAAGCTAGTGGTGAGTCCAAAGCTTGATTACAGATTACGATTATCTGATTTGACTGTTAATGACAGTGAGAATTAGTGGGAAATAATATTATTTTGGAGGGAAGAGCCAACCAGACCGTATCATCTCGGTTTGAATTGAGGATTTTAAAAACACGAGTGACAAAGGATGTGATTGATTATGATTTAAACTAGTTTTTATTCGGTATGTTTTTTTAACGGTAGTTAATTTTAAAAAAAAAAAAGATAGTACAGTTAGTTGTTGATGGATATATTAAAATAATATTTAAATAAAATAATTAAATTTCATTTTATGTAAAGTATGAGAAAAATGTTTGAAAGTGATTGTTAGTTAAAATTATGTGAGTAGATGAATAGTGATATAAAGTTGATGTAATGTGTAAAAATAATTGGTTGATATTATTATATTGATAATATGGAAATAGTGGAGTTGGGTTAAAGTTGAGTTAAATTTGAGTTTTGATTGTTTTTTTTATATTGTAAACACTATATTCATATATAGTTAAAAACAAATCAAATAAAAACTAAATGAATTCATAAACAATCACCCCCTAAGGCTGATAAGGATATAAATGGATATGTATTTAATTTGATTTTGATTGATTTTTTTTTTTTTGTGAATTATAATTAATTTTAAAAAATGAAGTATGATTAATTATTAGTGGAATTTTGAGTTTATATTCAATTAATGTTAAAATAATATAATAATATTTAATTTAATGTAAAAGTAAGATAGAGATTATGTGAAATAATAGTTAGTGAAAATTACGTAGGTTGTAAATGAATAATGAATTAAAGTTGATGTTATTTGTAATAATAATTGATTGATATTATTTAATTATATTAATAATATTGAGGATAATGAGGTTGAGTTAAAGTTTAATTTTTTTTTTTTTTTTTAAAAGTGATTCAACTAAAAGTAATTGGTTTTTGTTGGATCAAGTCCATATCCGATTATACCCTTATTTAAATGGGAAAAATGTTTTTAACCTCCCAAACTATATCGCTTTTTAGAGTTTGACTTACAGATTTTTTTTTTTCATGACAATTTGTCTCCCATAGTAATCGAAACAAACAATTGTCTCCTCGATTGAAAACTCTAGTATGACATGAAAAGTTTTTAACTCAGTTAACGATAAACTTTAAATTGATCTTTAAAATTGATTTAGGGCTTTTAAAGCCCATGGCGAGATGAACAAAGTGAGGTATAATTTGTCGATTTCTGAAAATTGATACATATGTAACAAATCGACGATGATAGTAGTAGCACGTGTCTATAGAAAAAAAAATTCAATTCAATATTTTTTATCAAGATATTCGATTCTCGATTGGGAGGTGTCATTTTAAATCTTTCAGGACTAATTTTCTAATGCGTAAATCTTATGAAATTTTACGGCCGCACTTTGATCAGTATTTAGAAAACTACTGATCAATAGTTAGCTTATTTTTAGGCAACTAACCAAAATCCGCCCGCTAGATTTTCATAAGATTTACTTCTTTAGAAAACTCGTCTTCCAAGCTTTCAAATGATACATTTTAATCGAAACTAGATACAGTGATTATCATAAAACTTGAATTGAAGTTTATTCTATACATACGTGCCCCTATTATATTCGTCGATCGATTACAAAAGTATCAATTTTCAGAAATCGACAAACCATACATTATCTTGTTCGTCTCGCCATGGGCTTTAAAAACCCTAAATCAATTTTAAAAATCAATTTAAAATTTATCGTTAGAGTAAAACAAAATTGTGTCATATTAGGGTTTTCAATCGAGGAGGCAAATGGGCTCGCCTATTCTGCCCAACCAATTCACTTTGGCAAGCTGGATAGCGGACAATACCTTGGAGTTCTGACTACTATGGGTGACAAATTGTCAAGAAAAAAAAAAAGTGTAAGGCAACTCTAAAAATCGACATAGTTTGGAAGGTTAAAAAGTATTCCTATTTGAATCTGTATTTATGTTTCATTTGTGAACATATAATTGTGATATTGTGACTAACTAATTTGTCTTAATCATTACATCAATATTTGGTAAGTAATCTTTTGGTGGTTATTATATAACTAGTATGACACAATTAGTGTATTACACGAGTACTTAAACATATTAATATCGTACCATAATATTTTAAATTCATTTGTATTTTTATTGTGAAATTATGTATATGAATATACAACAATAATAAATAAAATAACTAACAAATAGATAATTGATTCAAAACGACGCCCGCATTTTTTATTGAAAATGTTCTGGTCAATTTTTTATTTGTATAATCCAGTGTTTTAAATACCGTACCGGTGGCCATACCGGTCTACCCACCGGTACGCGGTATTACCGGTACGACCGGTAATATCGGTGGTATTACCGGACTAGCAAATATAATAATATATATATTTATTTATAAAAATATATAATACCAAATACAAAAAAAATAAAAAATAAATGATCATAATCATTAATTTTAACTTACCAATGAAATAAAATAAAACATTCTAACTACCAATTTAAATTTTATATTTTTAAATTAAAAAAAAAAAATATTTTTTATTTTTTTTTTAATTTTTTTTTTCATGGCCGGTATTTTGGACCGGTTTTTCCCGGTATTTACGGTACAATACCGGTACAAAACGGTATTACCGAAAATCCGGTATTTTGTGTGTTTTTGTACCGTACCTAAGGCCGGTAACCGTTAATACCGGTATTACCGGCCGGTACGGTACGGTTTTTTAAACACTAGTATAATCAGTGGGTCTTAATTTAATGCATTTGTTGATACGACATTTGAAATATTTTTTTGTGTGAAATGCATTGCTCAATTTTTTTCATGATAAAGAGTGTCTCAACTTTTTTGGTATAAAAAATCTGAACAATAATATGACCGATTATTTTAAAGTAAATGTGTGTCTCCATTTTTTGTTGGTAAGCTTTGGATTTAATGTTTCATGTATGATAAATATAAAAAAATAATACTGCTGATGTTTTTGGTATATATGATTGGAGTTGGAAGCCAAAATTTCAATGAGATCTTATAAAAATGACATTATATATAGTATTAATTATTCTTTAACAAAAAGCTTTCATAATTTTCATTCATCGTAAAATATGATTTTCAATAATTGGGTTGTAGCAATTTGTTGCTAAACATTGACCATTCAATTGGGTTGTACAATGATACGAGTTTTGTTGTAACAAAGCTCTTTACTAGTGCTGTTAAATTAAACGAGCCTGACTCGGCTCGGCTCGAGCTCGGCTCGTTAAAGCTCGGTTCGGCTCGAGTTCGAACCCTTAACGAGCCGAGCTCGAGCTCATTTAAAGCTCGTTTGGTTAACGAGCCGAGCTCGGCTCGGCTCGATAAGGCTCGTTAAGGCTCGAAAAGTGAAATTTATGTAATTTTTTATAGTCCGGCTCGTTAAAGCTCGAGATCGGCTCGTTAAGACTCGAGCTCGAGGCCTTAACGAGCCGAGCTCGAGCTCGATTTTTGGCTCGTTTACTTAACGAGCCAAGCTCGGCTCGGCTCGTTAAGAGCTCGAGCTCAACCTCAAACACCTTAAGCTCGAGCTCGGCTCGGCTCGTTTACAGCTCTACTCTTTACTCACATGCTTGAATGTAAGGTAGTGATATGATCTAATGCAAAACAAAGTGTGTTGATACCTCATGTGACTCTGACACCTTCCGACGTGAGAGTACCTTTCAAATTTCAGTAGAGGCAGTTTCCCCTAATGGATTCATATGTCACGACGATTAACAAGAGTTAGAGTCAATCTTTATCACATGTTGGCCTATTATTGGAAGCTAATGTTCAGTCACACTGATTGTATGTAGCTGTTTTCCTGTGTCACTGATTAAAAGGGCTTGAAAATATTAGTTTGTGGGGAGGATGACGTACCTACAAGGCAAGCAAAAAATATTGTCTAAAATGAGTTTTTTTAATAATATATAATATTATTTTTTATTCTATTTTTTTTTTCACGAATATAATAATAAAACTGAGTAAATAACTTTAAAACAGTTCACCCCGTGTTGTTCTAGTTAGTTTTGTTATATCTATTGTTCATGTATGTATATTTCAAATAGAATGTCTTTAAAATATAATTAGTGGATATATCATATATAAAACCATTATGTTTTATAATATCTTTACAACTTAAGTTAACCAGTTATTTTATGTACAAATTATAAAATGTATGGAAAGTAGTCTAAATTTACATTTACTACTCAGATTGAAAGTCGTATTAAGTAGCGGTCCGTACTGATAATGTCGGTAATCTCAGAATGCAAAACCGATACCGAATCGATTAAAGTTGGTTACCGAAAATTCGGTAACCAAAAACTCGGTTCGGTTTCGGTTCGGTATCAATTTATACCCAAAAAAATGAACCGATTTTGAGCACAAAAAAATAAAATAAAATGCTAGTGTTTACTTTTCTCGTCATTTTAGTATTTTTTTCACTTCTGAACAATTAAATACACACAAGAGACTCACAAATCCATTGAAGGACTAAAAAGTTTAAATTTAATATATAGAAGTTAGTTTTAATATAATTAGATTATGGTTTTTGTGGTAAACGCAACCAATAAAACAATATATTGCTAACATGCAAGAAATAAAATTTGTGATACAACTTCAACTAACTTATCTAGTAACGGTGGTGCGAGAATAGACTATAGTAACGGTAGCATCTTCTTTAGAAGGAGTGAGTCTGGTAAACCGATAATATTTATATTAGAAGATGGATGAGGTGATAAGTAGTGGTATTTTTCTCGTCATTTTGAGATTTAGGTAGGGTTGAACACTTATTTCAATTTTTGAACACTAACAATTAATCCTTGTTTTAATATTAGAAAAATAAATATTTGTTTTAATTTTTTTTATTCTTATCGGTTCAGTATCGGTTTTTCCGAACTCCTATTGGGTTAAAACCGATATCGTACCGACAGTGATTCGGTAATCGATAGTCGGTTACCGTTACAAGCGATTCAGTACGGTTCAATATATTTTCTCGTCGGTTTGGTTTGGTTTGATTCGGTTTTTGGTTTTCGATTAAAAAATGTCAGCCCTAGTATTAAGTATCGACAAAAGTTTATATCAACGTAAACTAGTTCAAAACACCAGAATTCACACAAAAAAAAAANAAAAAAAAAAAAGAAAAAAAAAAAACGACGCCTATTATCATATTTAGTATTTAAGTAATGAAAACTAACGTGTACAAGAATAAGATTTATATTTCAAAATTATATTTAAATTAATATTTTATCAATTGGATAAATACTATGTCCATAATATAATATTACAATCATCAAACGAAATTAAACATAAATATTTTGAAACATTTGAACTCGTCTAATACTAATACTAACTAGTACAACACCCGTTTTTACATACAATATGGATTTGGTGATGCTTGGATATAAAGATTTTTTAATTTGTTTCGATTTTTTGATTTGGTTTGGTTAGTTTTGAAAAAGGTTTGTGATTAGTTGTTAGTGGGTATATATATTCTAATAATATTTAAAATAAAATAATTAAAGTTAGTTTGATGTAAATGTATGAGAGAGATGATTTGAAGTGATAGTTAGTTTAAAACTGATAAATTTGATATATTTTAATTCGAAGCTCATCAAGATATGATTAATTTAATATATTATATATGTAAAACTGATAAAAAATACAAAAATTATTAACTTTTAAAATGCATTTACAGTGCAATGATTATAATAAGAAATGATATTAAAATACTATTAATATAAGTAACATGACCATAAATAATCAACATATTAATGGATAATCTGGACCTAATTATTTTTGGATTAGAAGCAAATTAAAATTTACCGAAGCCTAATAACGAAGAATGTAAATTTTTTACATAGAATCCCAAAGCATAATATATTGAGAGAACTAATACGAATCCCGTGCAAATATTTATTAGTATTTATAAATAAAAAATATGCATTAAATAATATGTTATAAATTAAGAATATTGAATCAATATGTAAATACAGTTTACCTATATTAATTTTTAAAAATATTATACGATATTTGAATTGTACAAAATTACATAAAATATGTATATTTAAAATTAGTACACAACCCATACATGCACGTAACTATTAATAAATTATATTATATTCAATTCAAAATAATATTATTTTAAAAAAATTTATTCAAAATTTCGATTTGACTACAATGTGATTCAGTAAAATAAATGTTTTGGTAAAATTTTATCATATATTTAAA
>CACSLK010012531.1:5773722-5791003 GCA_902706635.1 Striga hermonthica | reverse complement strand
TTTACAGTTCGGAGAATTCGGAGAAAGTGAGATCCCCTTACAAATGTCATAGGCCCACTATTTATAGTGATTTCGGGTTGATACATTGGGATCTGTGCATGACTTTTTCGAATAAAGCTACTTTTTGTGGGCGGTTTGAGGCGGGGGGTCCCACATAAATGATGACGGATCTTGTGGAGCTGGAGGGCAAGACGTAGGCGCCTTGTCACCTGCTTAGGGAGGTGACGACCTCGGTTCATGTTGATCTCGGAAGATGTTGACCTCGGTAGTCGTTGACCACTTCGGTCTTTGGTGGTTCAGGCCGGTTCTTTTGTGTAGATCGGTGCGGTTCTGATTCACGTCGGTTTAACAGTTAATCGCATTTAATAGGATGCTTAAAACCTCTTAACAGTGTCTTGCCGAGTCGGATAATAACATAGAGTTCTCTGAAATATTTCTAAATCTGGGACTAGAATCTGACTAAATCTAACCTGACTGAAATCTAAACTATATCTGAATCTTAAATCTATCTGAAATTCTTAACTTTATCTGAAATCTTAATCTGACTGCATCTGAAATTTATCTGACATTCTATCTGAAATATATTTCGAACAGTCCGGACTGACCGGACCGGTTCGACTGAACTGGACCGACGGCTCACTCGGAGCCGGTCGATCATCCGCTTGCTATGTGCAGCTTGGTTCGACCGTGGTTCGAGTTCGGCGGGGCAACTCGGGCCGGCATGAACTCGACTGACACGGCTTAGCCGATGCACGAGTTTAAAACGGTGCCACGGTCACTGAAGCAAGGGCGTGCTTGGACCACGGCTAACGGAACGACGCGTAGACGGCAAGTCGGATGGACTCGGTGCACGGGCACGCACTCAGGGGTTGACTCGGACTCGGTGCACGGGCACGCACTCGGCGGTTTGCTCCAACGGTCGGACGAGAGACGGTCACGGGCACGAGACGATGATACGCATTACGAATTACGATACGACGGTTAATAATTATCTAGACGGTACTAGGGTTCATACATTTATAATCAGATCCGGAAAAATACCCGGTTATTGGAACCAGATAAAACTAGGATTTTGATTCTCGAAAATCCTAACTCATTTAAGGCCGATAATTAATATATATATTCTATGCGATTTATAATAAATCTATAATCCACAACTGCAGCTAAAAACATGACCGGCTAACATTCTAAAAATATCTCGAGATGAGGCTAACGTCTCGATTTTTAATCTATATCAAACGGTGTCCGAAAATTACGAAATTCGAGACATAGTCTCATCATCACATACATGACCTATGGTCTAAATATCAAGTCAAAAATCCATCTACAACCCATTCAACTAAAAACGACATCAACCGGTCAATTATTTCAAAATTCTCGTTCGTCTATCAAACGAACTCCGAAAATTCTCAAATTTTTACCTAATCCTCAAGACAATTAATTATGATTTATCAAATTTAAATAATTATTTTATCACTTATGTATAAAGAGATCGAAAAATCGATCGGTCCAAGCTCGTAAAAATCCCGATAATTCAATTTTCGCTCAAATCATCAAATTCACATCTTTATTTCATCTCAAATATCATATTTAAGCCATCAACACCGAGTTCGAGTTATTATACCTTAAATCGAGCGAAAACGGCGGGTCAATAAGAGATCGAGCGAAGAACAAGAGTCAAAAAGCGAATCGGGTCGGAATGGAGCTTCAAGCTTGCTGAAAATGGGCCTAAGGTGCTGCTGGTCGGATCTAGGGTCGAAAAATGGAGTTGCTGAGTCGTGGAGTGCAGCTGGGGGTCGATTTGCTGTTGAGGGCCGCGGGTCCGGTCGGATTTTGAGCAGGGGTCGCGGGTCCAAGCTCGGAGGCGCACGTGGAGGCGCTGTGGAGGGTTGGCCCACGGATGTACTGACGCTGGGCCGCTGCTGGTCGCGTGAATGAGCTGGAGGGGTGCTGAAAACGGAGTTGAGGAGGACGTGGGTCACGTGAACAGTAGCTGCGGCGTGGTGGCGTGAAATCGCTGGAAAAATGGTGCTGGTGGCGGAGCTGCGGGCTCGACGGGAAAACAGCTCGGGCTGGATGGAGGAGCTTGTCCGTGGTGAGCTTGGGCTCGGACTGAGGTGTGAGGGTCGCGGCTGCGGCTTGTTGGCGCGAGCTGTGGCCGGAAAACGTGAAGGATGGCCGGATTTTCGAAGCTCAAGCCATGGACAAGAAGAGATGGTGATAGCTTCTTTTTCTTTGGTGTTTGGAGGTGGGTTTAGGATTTTGGATTTTGGAGCTAAATCTTGAAAAAGAGCGAAAACATCTTGTTGTTTTTAACACAAGATTTAGAAAAATGAAGGTGTTTAAGCTTAGATCTTGAAAAAAAAGGCTTAAGGAAGAAGATGATGAATAGTAGTTGTAGGGAGAAAGTGAGGCTAGGGTTTTTGTTGTTGGGGAAGAGGGAATAACATGTGCTATTTATAGAATGAGAGGGAGACTAGGGTTTGGTCATCTTGTTGGGCCTCAACATTGGGCTAATGAATCGGGCCATAAAATTACTAAAGTCGGGCTAGTAAATATCCTAACACTCGGGCTTGATTATTACGGAGAATGACTAGGAAATTAAATACTAATAAAATATAACGGCTTGTGGTAATAATTTCGACTTGGGTCGAAAATTAATATTGGGCCTGGAATTAAAATACTACGAGGGCTCGATACTTAAAATATCACTTGGGCTTGAAAATTAATTCGACTATTCGAATTAAAAATGGCCGACTAAAATCATTTGTATTCGCCCGAAAATTAATTGGGCTCAAATAATTAAATTATTCGGCTTCGGTTCGCTTAAATAAAATTCCGACTTTAATAATTAAAGTCGAAAGAATTATTCATGGCTTAGACTTTGATACTAATTATTTAATTTAATGCAAATAAATATAATAAATGCATCAAATTTAGAAACTTAATATTTATGGAAATATAGTCGAGCTCCATAAATAGTAATTAAAAATCTGGGTGTTACAGTTACAACTTCTAGATTTGATCCCGGTAAAACAAATTAATTTCTTCTTTTTGACGAGTACTTTGGCATGACCATGGTAATTGTTTCTTAAGGTGTATGTCCTATGTTTTTTGCGCAGTATACTACCCGTTACTCGGATTTTCCAGATACCGAACTGTCAAGGACGCTAAAGACTTTAGGCGTCGTTATCCGAATAAGGATATGCAATCAAAGTTTGGTAAGAGCCGAGACTTGCGATTGACCAACGCCATGAGGAGAGACTTAGTACGAGCGTTGGTGAAGAGGACCGCAGAGCGGAAGTTAGCCGACGTCGGAACCGGTGCGACGTCGGCAGTGAATTTGGGGAAGACGAGGTCCCCACAAGAAGTGACGTCCTCCGAGGTGCCACCAGTTGTCGATGCAACGACGATTAATCAAGCTGAGCCTGAGGAAAATCTGGCAGGGAACGAGTTGGCTCTGGCTGAGCCAGTACATACTAAAATGCAGACGGGAGAATTGGAGAAGCTGCAATCACCTCCGAAGTCGGCGGACACTGCGGAACCGGTGAAAAAGAAGAAGAGAAAGTTGGTCAAATTGTTTGCTGGAGAACCTTCTACTGCTCCGGAAAAAAGATCAAAGAAAAGGCACGATTCCGGTCGTCGTGAAATGGAGAAAGGAAGTGAAGATTCTCCTTTGTTTGAGAAGTCTTTTCTATCGATCGACGAGGAAAGGGCTGCAAATGTGAAGGTGCCTAAAGGGGTGGTTGAGGAATGGTTCACTACTTTTCAATCAGTTAAAGCTCCTCACATGTCGTCGAGGATTGAGATGCCGGAAAGTGCGAAAAGTGCGGCTCGTGTACCGTTAATGGTGTGGGACCCCAAGTCCGAAGTGGGAGTCTCTTCTTTGTCTAGTGTGGACAAGTTGAGCTACACTAAGGCTTGTTTGGGCCGAGCCTTAGTGAGTCTAGTTGCAGCTGAAGATGATCATGGCCGAATAGCTGCACAGCTGGAGGGAAAGAAGAATACCATTGCTGCACGAGATGCGATGATCGTATCTCTGAAAGAGAAGTCGACCAAGTTGGAGGCCGACTTGAAGAAGGACATTGTTAAATAGGCTTCGCAGCTTGAAGTGGTGTAGAAAGATATCTCGGCATTATCCGAGGAGAAAAAAGCTCTCCAGACCGAGGTGGAGGAACTCAGGTCGCGCCTTGCCTTTGCTGAACAACATTCTAAGGCCTTGGAGAGCAAGGCCGAAGAAGCAGAACAGAAATTCTTGAAGGAAAAGACTGAGCATGATGAGACTCGTAAAGAGTGTGCCGAGGTCCGCGAACTTGTGAACCGTCAGAGGGATGCCCATCAAGCTGCAATGGCCAAGCTTGAGCGAGAAAAATCTGAGTATGGGACATTCATGTATGAGAACGGTTTTCAGGCAGGCAAGGACTCGGTTCCAGTGGATGTAGACCGAATTGACGAAGGGGGGATTCAGGCCGTTGTTGAAACCGGAGTGGAAGGAGAGGCTGGTCCTGATCTTGAAATGGAAATGAACACTTACATAAACCTTCGCTGGGTGATAGAGCGGTTCGATAACGACTTTTATGATGTTGATGAACTCAGATACTTTTTGTTCCAAAAACTCGAGAAATACGACTTTGATCGGGAGATAAAGGGGATGCATATTGAGGCCGACGAGGATGAGAGAGAATTTTGTGAATGGATGCTTCGTCGGGCTGATGAAATAGCAGCGAATCCAGATTTGCCTCTACTTACGGAAGAGAGGGAAGCTCTTCTCCGCCGTGCTTATGTCAACATGATCCTCGAAGGAGAAAAGGAGAAAATAAAAGAACTGGCCGACGTCTATATCTCAACCTTTGCCGATGTGGAGATCGAACAAATTTCGACGACATGACTCCCGAGCAAATTCGGAACACAGTCAAGGCTTATATTGAAGAGAAGGACAAGTCAGCGGACAAAGAGGTCGAAATAATCGAGGTTGTTCTACCGGTGGAGAGCAAATCAGCGGAGATTCAAGATCCTCGTAATGACTAATGAGTTCGTTCCGGTGCTGGATGTGGCCATCGACGCTGCGGCCAAAGCGAAGGAGATTGCCGTCCTGGAACGACTTCAAAAACAGTTGTCCACCGAAATAGAGGCCAGAGAGGGCAGTGGCGGTGGCCGAAGTGGAGAAGATAAAGATGATGCCGCTTGATGTCTTGTGGAAACTTGTGTTTTTATGTTTTAAAGTAGTCGGGGTGTCAGAATGTTGACATCCTTAGTAGGAAATATGTAATTTTGAAATTTCTCGACTTTATAATATAAATTTAGCATGTTTGCATGATTTCGATTCTGTTTATTTTGCTGTGCAAAGTCAGCAATTTTTAGACCAAGTGTAACGAACTCGGTGAAAATATAAGACTGGCCTTTCAACTCGGATTTATTCATACTTATGACCGAATTGTGGGCTTTTTATAAAAATGAATTCCGAGTTCTACATTGATCTTTTTAATGAATTCGGCTACCAGTGTAAGTCGATTTGCAAACTTATTAAGAATTTGAGGAACTTAACACATTTTGTGTCGTGCATAAGATAAATAGGGTTCACCGAACTTCGTCAGAGTCCGATTATGAAGTGGCCCCAACCGGGTTGTTTGTTTTATATTCGGTTGTTAGCGGGACCTGTCAAATCATGTTTGCTGAAGTGACGTGGACGAGCTTTAGCCCCAACCAAACCGTACGTGGGATTTGGATGTATTACGAGGCATCAGCAAAACCAAGTGTCGCAATGTTTACATCAGTACAAAATATTGATATAACCGAGTGTCAAAATATTTTACATCGGTACCGAGCAGTTGCTCGGATTTCAAAAGTGAAAGTCTTTGGACTTTTATTGCATCAAAAGAGTAGCTTTGTTCCCTCAAAGAGGCAAAAAGAGGGTCTGATCAAAAGGAAGGTCGGTTGTTCGACTTCGGATTATTCATTGGTAGAACTTCTTTAGGAATACAACATTCCACAGGTATTGGTGTGGGGTTCCATCAGGATGAGCAATCCAGTATGCTCCGCGAGGCAAGACCTCAATGATCTGAAAAGGTCCTTCCTATTTCAGTTTGAGTGGACCGGGGTCAGGCCCCATTATTCGTTTGAGGACTAGACCGCCAACTTGGAATGAACGGGGTTTGAATTTGGAATTGATATATCTCTCGCTTGTTTGTTTGTGAGCGGCATTCTTGAATTCAGCACGAGTACAATGTTCTTCGAGCAAGTCCAAATTTGCTTTCATATTATCCGAATTGGACTCTTCGGTATAATGTTGAATCCGGTAGGTCGGTTCACCGAGTTCAACTGGGACAACGGCTTCCGAACCGTACGCTAATGAAAATGGAGTTTCGTCTGTGGAAGTCCTTGGACGTGTGGCAGTTCTTCTGGCCAGGCCCCTTTTGCGGCATCAAGGCGAACTTTGAGACCATTCTTAATCAGCTTGTTGACAGCTTCGACTTGGCCGTTCGATTGTGGGTGATAGGGTGAAGAGAAAAAGTGTTTGATGTTATATTCTTCGCACAGAGTTTCAAGCCGCTTGCCTTCGAATTGTCGACCGTTGTCAGTGATAATTGAGTTCGGTACTCCGAAGCGGCAAATGATGGACTTCCATATAAAGTCAACAACTTTTTTTTCGGTTATCGTGGCTAGTGGTTCGGCTTCAGCCCATTTTGTAAAGTAGTCAACAATGACGATTGCAAATCGAACACCGCCTTTTCCGGTCGGTAGGGGACCGATGAGATCAATCCCGCATTTGGCGAATGGCCACGGACTGTAGACCGACTTGAGCTCTTCGGGGAATTGATGAATGTTTGGTGCAAAAAGTGGGCACTTCGGGCATTTGCGGACCCACGCAGCGGCGTCTGCTTTTAAGGTTGGCCAATAATATCCTTGTCACAGAATCTTGTAGGACAAAGCTTGGGCCCCGGGGTGGCTTCCACAAATTCCTTCATGCACCTCTTCAAGAATGTATCGTGCTTTGGACTCGGTTAAACATTTTAAAAGTGGAACTGAATATCCTCTCTTGAACAAGGTTCCGTTGTCCAGAGTGTACCGAGCAACTCGAATCCGAAGTGCACGAGCTTCTTTGGGATCTGGAGGTAAGGCCCCTGTGTCCAAGTATCGAATGATAGGATCCATCCAAGTCGGAGGTTTCTGGAGATAGTCGGATCAACGGTCAAGATTTCAGGAGGATGGGTAGATGGTCGTTCCTATTGGCCGACTTGGACATATTCCACACTCTCCATCCCGGTGCTCGAAGCTAGTCGGGACAGAGCGTCAGCTTGTATGTTGAGAGTTCGAGGGATATGCTTGACGTTGACAGAAAATTTAGACAACTTTTGTTTTGTCAAGGACAGGTATGGTGTCAACCGAGGTTCCTTGACTTCGTAAAATCCGTTGATTTGATTAACCAAGAGCTGCGAGTCGGAGAAAACTTTCAGATACTTGATATTCATGGACTCGACTAAACTTATTCCAGATAACAAAGCTTCGTATTCAGCCTTGTTGTTGGTAGCGGAAAAAAGAAATTTAACTGAATGGCAGAATAATCGGTTTTCAGGATTGGCTAGAAATATTCCCGCGCCTGCTCGATTTGTCGTGGAGGATCCATCGATGTAGAGGACCCACGGTTGGTCGTTGTTGTGAGCTTCCACAGCCGGCGTGAACTCGGCAATGAAGTCGGATAGGACTTGTGCCTTGATTGCAGTCCTCGGTTGATAATGAATGTCAAATTGTCCGAGTTTTACGACCCATTTTATCATTCGCACCGACGTGTCAGGTCGGTGTAAGATTTGTCGCAAAGGATACGAAGTGCAGACAGTAATGGAATGCTCTTGAAAATAAGGACGTAATTTCCGGGCAGCGATAATGAGCGCAAACGCCAGTTTCTCCATAGGAGGATAACGAAGTTCGACGTCATGTAAGGCCTTGCTGACATAATAAATAGGTGATTGTAACATTCCTTCCCCGCGTATCAAGACGGCACTGATTGCCGTATCATTGACTCTGAGGTACAAGAACAGCATTTCCTCGGGATTTGGCTTCTGTAGCGTCGGAGGAGATGCGAGAGTTTCCTTAATGCTGGCGAGTGCTTTTTGGCATTCTTCGGTCCATTTAAAGTGTTTTTATTTCCTGATTGCCTCAAAGAATGGTTTACACCGATCTGTTGACTTGGATATAAAACGACTAAGCGCGGCAAGTCGACCAGTTAGGGCTTGAACGCCCTTGACCGAGGTCGGGGGAGTTAAGTCTTGAATAGCTTTGATTTTGGCCGCATTGGCTTCAATTCCCCGTTGACTAACCATGTAACCGAGGAAATTTCCGGATTCGACTCCAAAGGTGCATTTTTGGGATTCAAGACCATGGAGTATGACCGAATAATGTGAAACATTTCCTGAAGATGTGTAATGTGATCAGAGGTGTTCACCGACTTGACGAGCATATCGTCTACGTAGACTTCCATGGTATGACCAATTAAATTGGCGAACATCTTGTTAACAAGACGTTGATAAGTGGCCCCGACGTTTTTTAATCCGAAGGGCATCATAGTATAACAATACAGACCTCGGGCAGAGTAGAACGAGGTGTGTTCTGAGTCATCGGGATCCATGGGAATTTGATTATAACCGGAATCAATATGAAGAAGCGGATACTATCTTTTGGACACGCCTTGTTCATATATGAGAAATCAATACACAAACGCCATAAGCCATTGCTCTTTTTTACAAGGACTGGATTGGATACCCAAGTCGGGTATTTGGCTTCTTTGATGAACTTGTTGTCCACCAGCTTTTTGACTTCCTCTTCTACAGCTTTCTGACGATCTGGCCCCAACTTCCTGCGTTTCTGGACGACCGGTTTAACAGTTCGATCAAGATTTAGCTTATGACTGGCTACACCGGGGTCAATTCCCTTCATATCCTCGTGTTTCCAGGCGAAGACATCAGAATTATTCTTGAGAAATGACACGAGTTCAGATCGAAGGGGTTCTTGAAGGTGGCTCCTAATGCGCAACGACTTTTGACATGTTGGTTTGTCAATATAAATCAACTCCACTTCTTCTCCGGGTTCGGCCCGATCATTTCGACTTTTTTCTTTGAACTGAGTTCTTGGGTCCAACTCATCTTCTTCTTGACTTGGTTCTTTTCCAGGTCTTTTACCTCGGTCCTCAGTTAAGGGATCTGAGGTGAAGGGAACATCGGGATCAGGACTTGGTTCCTTGGAAATTGTGTTGTCCGAGACAATCAATGGTTGGGGATTTCCCTCATCAATCGAATTGACAGAATGGGCTCTAGTGGATGGTATAAAGGTGATGAGTTCTCGAGCTTCTCTTTGATCTCCGTAATGTGTTCCTTCTCCACGGGTAGTCATAAATTTAAGTGCGTAATGAAAGATGGAAACAACAGCTCGGAGCTTGTATAGGGCAGTCCTCCCGATGATTGCGTTATATTCATTGTTGATGTCGAAAACTTTAAAGGTTTCCATGACAATTTTTGTGACGTGTTCAGCTGTACCGAATCTGACAGGTAGAGTAATCTCGCCAATAGGTCGTGAAATGCTCCCGTTGAACCCTTGTATTTGGTCGTTGCAAGGTCGAATGTCGGCGGGATCAAGACCCATTTTGTCGAAAGCTTTTAGAATCAAGATGCTTGAGTAGGCCCCAGTATCGACCATGACAAGGTGAACTGAAATCCCACATATCGGAATGGTGATGACGAGTGCGTCGGAATGAGGGTGTGCAAAATGATTCGCATCTTCCATGTTGAAAGTAATGGGATAATTCCGGGCATTGAGAACGTCTCGCAGGTCGGTGGTAAAAACATGTTTGCCTGAATTATAAGCTTGCCGAGCATAGGCTTTGATTTGTCGACGGGATGAGGTACCTCGGGAATTATTAGTATTTACTCGATGGACGGTGATTTGCATCGGGCTGGGAGATCGGCTCCGTTTAAGTCCTCGGGAGTTTCCGGTTGATTCGACATTGAGCATTTTTGAGGTGAACATAAATACTTCTTTTTCTCCTTGCCGGATTCGTTTTGGCGTAACACCTCGGTCTTCATCCTCATCTTCATCATAGGGTTCAATTTGACGTCCCGGCCCCCGTTTCTGGGTATCAGAGTTGCGATAGAACTTCCTGAGTTGCGGATGACCGATTAAGCGCAACAGGGTAGCTAACAGGCTTAAACATTCATCAGTGTTGTGCCCTGGTGATTTATGATAGTCACAATAACGCGACTTATCCAGCTTTTCCTCAGGCATCCTGAGTGGTTTGGGTTCGGGCAAGATGCCTTTCCCTTTGATTTCCTCGTAGATGGTTGCGGCCCCAGCTGAATAAACAGTTTGGTAACCGGATTTCACGTCGGTAGTATACTGTTTCCGGGCCGCCCTGATTTCGGGGTCATTGGCGTCTCCCCGGGGGTAACCTTGAAATTGAGTCTTGTTTTGCTTATCAAAGGATTTTTTTTCTTCCTGACCTCGGTTCCCGACTTGTATGACTTCGGATTGAAATTAAAATCGGGGACTGACATCGCTTCCTCGGCAATAATATGTTGCTGAGCTCGGGCAAGGAATTCCTGGAAGGTGTTTGGCTTGTTCTGACATAATGTCCAACGAAAAATAGAATTCAATTTCAGTCCCGCGATGGCCATAACAAGCAAGGTTTCGGGATGACATGGCTCCATATTTTGAACTCGGTCATTAAATCGAGCAATATAATCCTTGACACTTTTATCATCTTTTTGAGTTACATTTTCAAGAGACTCTTTCGGAACCAAACAAACTTGGGCCCCAATGAAATGAGATCGGAAGGCCGGCCTCAGCTGTTGTCACTTCCAAATTGAATGAGGGGGCAGAGAGTGGTACCATTTTTGAGCTCGAGGCCCAGGGTGAGAGAAAACATGCGACACCGAAGTGCGTCCGAGGCCCCATGGAGATCCATCCATGATGTATAATGACTGAGGTGTGAGTCAGGATCCGACGTCCCATCATATAATCCGATTTGAGGGACTTTGACTTTTCTCGGTACAGGTTCCGAGGTGAGCTCGGGTGTTAAAGGGGAATCGACTTCTAAGTATACTTGAGCCGAGGTGGAAGCTCGTCATGGAGGATCTTCCTGTGCCCTCTGCCGACTTTCCAACTCGACGATTCTTTGCTGTAAAACTTCTAATTCCATGGATTCTTGCCGAGCTGACCGATTTTTTTCAATTTGCTGACGGAGGTCTGTTCTAGCCGGATGGGAGTGAGTCGGAGGTCGTACGGGCGGTGGAGAGCGTCGTGGTTGTTCCGACTGACTTTCAGCGGTTTCTTCATGAGGGACCACCGGGGGAGTGTATGATGTCTCGGCGTGTCGCACTACGCGTTCTTGGTGCGGAGGTGATGTTCTACTACGAGGCTGAGACGTGGCGTGAGAAGTAGTTCCACCGCCGTCTCGTCGGGTAGATGGAATCCTTGGGTTTGCAGGGGTATTAGGAATTATAGATTGTCCCGGCGCCTTCGTTGACGTCCCAGGGACAGTCTGAGCCATTAAGGCGGCGAACCCGCGTGCAAACTCCGGATTCTGGAACAAAGTGGTATAATCAGGCAGGTTGGGTATTGTCGCGTGGACGCCTGACAGATTGATTGCTACGACTGTGTCCTTCACGCGACGTATGACCGCGATGATCTGAATGGGACATGTTTACAGTGATTGATGTGGCTAAGAAGCCAAGGATTGAAGATTAACCTCAAACAGATGATGAGGCCCTTCCTCTAGCGCCAAACTGTTGTTATGTGATTGTTAACAAATGATTGTGGATATGCTTAGTTTCGTAGTTTGAGTAATTTGGACGTTAAACATGCAATCAAAACTCAACAATGGCCCTGGTCCGAGGTGAACCGAGGTGAAAAGCTACAGTGAGCTGTTACGTGTTTCTCGTAAAATAATTGGTTCAGGGAGCCCCTGTACAAGTATCAGATGTTGCTACTTATAGTAACTTTTTTGGGATACATATCGGGATTTGTGTGATGCCTTTTTCATAAAGATACTTCTGATGGGCGATATTGTCAGTGGGTCCCACTTGAATGATGGAAGATCTTGTGGTTTGTAGAGATGGCGCGTAGGTGCCTTGTCACCAACTTCGGGAATGGTGACCTCAGTTCATGGGGACTTCGGTTTAAGGTCACCTTGGCTCGGAATGACCTCGGTTCGATGATCACCTTGATTTTATATGATCAGGCCGGTTTAGTAGGCGAACCGGGATGATTGTGGACCATGTCGGTGCTAGTAATAATCCACCCAAAGTGCAGTTTGAGGTTGGTAATTTCAGATTACCGAATCGGATGATAATAATATTGATAAACAAAAAATTATAAAAAGCAATTAAAAATTATATTAATTATCATAATAATAATAATGAATTATTAAATATTATAAAAAATATTACAATAATAATAATAATAATCTAAAATAAAAAAAATATTATATTAATAAACAAAAAAATAAGTAATTAAAAAAATTATATTAATTATCATAATAATAATAATAAATTAGTAAATATTATAAAATAAATTAATTACTATTATAATAGTTATTGCAATAATAATTAAATTTGAAATGAATTAGTAATTATTATAATTAAATTCAAATGTTATTATAATTAATTTAATTAATTTGTATCATTAATTTAAAATCTGACTTAAAAAAATATATATTTGCTAATTATTTCTTTAAATTGTTTATTTAGGGTGTTCGTATACCTGGACAAGCTGTCAGGGACGATGATGTCGATGAGCTTGTTGTAGGTTCTGGAGCCCGACACACTAAAGTCGGAATATAAATGCGTCCGTTCGTCGAGCTCGGTAGACACTGATTGAAGTGGCTCGGAGGATGCAAACTGGTCAGGCTGGCCAGTCAGGCAGTTCACTCCCCCCACCACCACTGTCGGTTGGTCAGCAGGGATATTCTTTTCATTGTCCGGTTGGCCAGCCAGACAGCTTCGTAGTCTCCGCCCTGGACCAGTATTTTACGATCACGCTCAACAGAGATATTATTATGTTGGCCAGGCAGGCAGTTCGATACCCCTTGCACCAACACCGTACGGTCATCATGGGTATTATGTTGATAAGTCGGTAGCACAGAGGGAGCAACCTTCTGACGAGTCCGCATCTTCATATGATGAGGACAATATTTCTTCTCCTCAAGGCCGGCCCTGGGGTAGGGCGGGCCGGGCGACCGCCCAGGGCCCCCTTTTACCCCGGGGCCCACTTTTTTATATTTTTTAATATATGTATATATATATATATATAAATTACATAATATGAATATAAAATTGATTTTAAATCATTTTTTTTTATTTCTTAACAAGACTTTTTATATTTTATCCACCTTCTAATTTTCATAATAAAATTAAATAGTGGTTATTATTAGTGATTTTTTTTTTTTTTGCATATTTTTATTTATTATTTTAATACTTTGCTAATTTTTTTTCCTTGCTTGAATATACAAAATATTATTTTATGAATGGATAATTCAATTATGTTAGTGATAGTCAATAAAAGGGTTAAGTGAATTCAACCATTTCAGACAAGTTTTAATTTTGATTTTTTATTTAACTTTGTTAAATATAAGTTAAAAATTAATACTTTTCAATAAAAAAATCTATGTAACTGAGTATTATGTATTTCACTAAACTTTTGTCATATATTTATTTAAAGTAAATGAAACTTTGGAGGTTTGACTGCTTTTTTCTTCTTTAAATAAAAAGGATTTCTCTTTTTTCATTTGCGATTCTTAAAAAATTTATCATATATTATTTATAAAATTTAGCTATATCTTTATTTTAATTTTTTATGCTTTTATTATTGCGAGTTACATTTTATTTTTTTTATTATTAAAAAAAAAATAAAAACAGTAAGGACAACATTTAGAATATTTCGCCCAGGGCCTTATAAAGTTCAGGACCGGCTCTGCTTCTCCTCGACCCCCACCACAGCCTGTTGCACGACTGGCACGACCTACGGTTCCTGCTAGGGGTGAGCGTGGGTCGGTACGGTTCGGAGATTGAAAAATCTCCGGAACCGTACCAAAGTTCGGAGATCCCAAAAATCGATCTCCGGAACCGTACCAAAAAGTCAGTTCGGTTCAATTCAGAGATTTTTATTTTTCGGTTCGATTCGGTTCGGTATTCGGGGCGATTGGGACGGTTCGGTTCGGTATGGTTTGGTTCGGGTCTTCGGAGATTTCTTATTTTTTTAGATTTGTTTTGAATGACTACCTAGTTATATTTTAATTTTTATATGCTTTAAAAAACAACATTCATCAATAGTTCATCATATTGAAGATTTTATTTTGAAATCAATTTTAGAAGTAACTCTAAATTTTAGTTATTTAATTTTTATATGCTTTAATAAAACCAACATTCATCAATACTTCCTCATATTAAAAAATTTATTCTGAAATCAACTTTATAAGTAACTCTAAGTTTTAGTTAAGACTAAATTTGTGCAAATAATATTCAAAATTTAAAATTCAAACAAAATATAATATTTTTTCTAAAAAAAATATTCTTTAACCTTTCATATTATTTTAAATAATTATTTTATAATAGAAAAATTCAATTGTAGATCAAGTATTACTAAACATGAAAGTTAAGTGAAGGTTAATAGTTATTATTACTATATTATATAGGATTAAAGGTGACATAAAATATACTAGTAACACATCTAATGTTATAATTCGGTTCTTAATTTCGGTTCTTCAGTTCGGTACGGTACGGGCCGGTTCGGTTCGGTTCTCGGTACGGATATTTGTGAAATCTCCAGAACCGTACCAATTATTTTTTCGGTTCGGCTCGGTTCGGAGAAAGTCAAACGGTCAACGGTTATTTTTCGGTTCAGAGTGATTTCAGTTCGGTTTTCGGAACGGTTCGAAATTCTCCGAGTCCCATGCTCAGCCCTAGTTTCTGCACAGTCTGTTGCGGCTCATGTTCGGCCTGCTCCTCCACGACAAGCTGGGGAGTGTTTTGCTAGCACTGGATCCTCAGGTAAATAATTTACGTATTTTATTGTTGTTTGACATTAATATTTCGACTTAATAATAACAAATTATCGGTATTGTTAGTGACATTATTTAATATATGTATTTATATATTTATATGTTATATTCTAATGCAGGTACGGACTGATCATGAGGCAGCATGGATCGTTAGAGGTTCAGTGCCCGTTGGGCCAATGCATGGGAGTTTGATCCATAGCTTTCTAGAGCACGTAGCCTCCTGAATGTGGAATGGAGAGACGCGAGGCTTACTGAAATGCCAAAACAGACAGCAAGCTGTGGAAAATCTGAAAGATTTGCGAGGTGATACGTCTTTCGAGGCACTTGATCCGATCAGACATACCGGGCTATCACATCTGGTAGACTCCATGCACGGCCACTTGGATATTCCACTGCTTACTGCATTCGATGGCAACCGGATACTAACTCGTTTAATCTGCCTTTTGGTGAAATGAGCATTATGATGCACGATGTTCGGGCCATTTTGGGTTCCTGTGGAGGGAGCCGTGGTCGTTGAGGACCCGGATACAGAGGCCTGCCAGGCTTATTGTATGGAGATATTTTCGATCAGGAAGCCTGACCTCATTACATCGTTCTGGCAGCGTAGTTCGGTGACCGAAGCCTCCGTTGTGGAGAAATTCAAGGGTAAAGGCCAATTGGCTTCGGATGAGGCTGGTGCCTGGATTTGGGTGCTGCTGGCTACCACATTGTTCGTTGACAAGAGTGGTAGTAAAATGAGTCCCAAGCTCCTAGCTGAGGTGCTCGACGGCTTGGATACCGTTGGGGTTACTTATGGGAATCGGCTATGCTGGCATATTTGTACCGACAGTTAGGTATTGCCAGCAGAGGAGACTCACATGGACTGTCCGGCTGCTTGACTCTTCCGCAGTCGTGGATATATGAGTATTTCCCCGACTTCCGACCCCAGGGGGGCGTCTACCCCTCGGACCTGACGATGTCGCACGATCTCGAATATGGAGCGCAGGGGTGGGTGAAAGGTTAGACCAACGTCTCATGTCTATCCGTCGGAAACTTGACAGACTCACTGCCTCCAATGTACGTTAAGTAATTTTATTTAGTTACTCTTTATTTAAAATAATATAAATATTTTTATAAATGCTTTTATGAAATTGTGAACATGTGCAATGGACGCCATACGGCAGCTCCAGGCCATATGAGATAGAGTCGATGACTCTTTTGCAGACTGATTCGGTACCGCGATATTGTCGAGCCGTACTATCCTGTGCGGTTTCTGTGGCAGTTGGGGTATGTCCATACCATCCCTCCCCCTATAATCACGCCAATCACTGCAAACCGTGCTTGGCAGTCAAGGCTCTACAAGGTTGAGCATCATGATGTCGTTGCAGTAGATATGTGGAACCAGTTCCCAACATCGCAGACCGTCAACACCAATATGTATACGGTCACCACAGATGATCGAGAGGAGGCGACTTCGGAGTACTTGCAGTGGTACCGTCGGGTTTCCCATTCTACTGTCTTGGGCTAGAATCTGCCGGACGAGAGTCGTTTGCTAAAGTTTAGTTAATGCTATTTGAATAGAATAATTTTTATTTTAATAAATACTTATTATATCTTTTTATTCTTCAATATTTTGTAGTGGATGGACCGTGCTATCAGCATTACATCGAACTGTCTGCGAGGTTTAACAACTCGTGATTCTGTGCAGGCGGCGCACTTCGCAGACAAATTGGCTAAGCTTAAGTTGGATTACGCCAATTCAAAATAAAGATGTAATGAATGCTTTTTTTTATTATTATTATTATTATTGTAAAACATTAATGGGATTGTTGTGCATTATATATTTTTGTTAGACTACATTTAAACTCAAATATTCCATAAAAATGATGTGTCACGGCTCGTGTGCCTCCACACGAGTCGTGTGACTCAGCCACACGACTCGTGTGGAAAAGCCGAAACGAAGTAAGAAATATGTGTTCAGCCACACGAGTAAGAAATAACAATTTCGAAACCATTAAGAAGTGCCGTATTTTTGGCATCTCTAATAGCATAGCGGTCACTAATAAACAATGCAGTTGTATTGAAAGCAGAATTGTAATCAATACTATCTCCTCCAAAATATTCCAATGGCACCTGCAATATAGTACAATATTTATAATTTTAAAGCATAATTATAAGATAATAATTAATTGTAACATGCAACATAATAATTTCTAATTCCTAACACGATAATACTTAACGTTCAGTTTATAGATAATC
>CACSLK010012531.1:5756125-5769012 GCA_902706635.1 Striga hermonthica | reverse complement strand
AAAAAAAAAAAAAAAGGAGATTGGAGCAAAAGAGAAAAGAGCAAAAAGTCACGGTTCCGGCACGTTGATTGCTAGTCTCCAAGCGCTTCTATCCACCGCTAAATCCCTGGAGATATTCCAAGCGCTTCTACCTCGCTTAACAACATCGGCCCGCTGTAGAACTCCCCTACGCACCGGTGCATCAGGAGGCCTCCGTTGGACATGTCCGAACCACCTCAGCCGATGTTGAACCAATTTCTCCTCAATTGGAGCCACCCCGACCCTATCACGAATATCCTCATTTCGGATTTTATCCCTTCTTGTGTGCCCGCAAAACCAACGCAACATCTGCATCTATGCTACACTTAGTTGTTGGACATGTTGCCTTTTTGTAGGCCAACATTCAGCACCGTATAGCATCGCCGGACGAATCGCCGTCCTATAGAACTTATCTTTTAGCCTTTGTGGCACCCTCTCATCACAGAGAACGCCCGAAGCTTGACGTCATTTCAACCAACCTTCGGGCGTTCTCTGTGATAAGAGGGTTCCACAAAGGCTAAAAGGTAAGTTCTATAGGACGGCGATTCGCCCGGCGATACTATACGGTGCTGAATGTTGCCTACAAAAAGGCAACATGTCCAACAACATTGGGCTAAAAAAATAAAAAAAAACATTGGGTTGAAAACCAAAAATAAAATTAATATTTTTTTTGTGAAAATGTAAATGCTAAAAAAATTATAGTCTTTGATTTTGTTACTTAATGATATCTTCATTGTGCTTAAAATAATGATCGCTATTATTGTCTTCAAAATATAGCTTTCTAATGTCATCCTTTTACATCATACTCTTTGAAAAATAACTCAAATTTGCTATAACTATAATTTATAATGATTATTTTTTATTTATTGTCGATTGGAAGCTAACAAACTATGTCTAAATAATTCGTTCTCAATTATTTTGATTATTGTGGTTGCAAGTGTAATTATATTTGCAAGTATAATATTTCATAATACTTAGATATATATAGTTATTCCCTAGTCATAATGACATAAGAGATACATAAATATTTGAAAATGTCTTTAATTCAAGTCGTAATTAACTAATTATTTCAAAAAGAAAATTTACTTGAAAAGCATAGAAATAATAACATTTTTATTGATTAAAGCTACCTATCTATCTATATATCTTTTCCGACATAAATTATTGTTGCATCTCCTAACATTGTCATATATCCATTATCTTCATTCTCGAATTTTCAAGACTATCCTAAATGTGAATAATTACTAATTCCAGTTTAAATGAATTATGTAATGATGATTCCTTCATATTTTATTTTTATCTTAACATTATTTTATATCTTCGTCAACATTTCATCCCTACTTTTGCTTAAAATAATTATCATTGATATTGTCATCAAATATAGTTTTCTAATGTCATCTTTTTGCATCATACTTTTTGAAAAATAATTCAAATTTGTTATAACTATAATTTATAATGATCATTTTTTATTGTAGATTGGAAGTTAAAACATTATGTTTGAATAATTCGTTCTCAATTATTTTGATTACAGTGGTTGCAATTAGCCATATTTGCAAGTATAACATTTCATAATACCTAGATATATATAATTTTTCTCTAGTCATAATGACATAAGAGACACATAAATATTTGAAAATGTTTTTAAAGTCATAATTATTTCAAAAAAAAAAAAATTACATGAAAAAACTTAGGAATAATAACATCTTTTAAAGATAATCATCTATCTACATATCTTGTCCAACATAAATGCTATTTTAATTCATGTAACACATTATTGTAAAAAACATTTATACTATACATACTATTAAGAGGTAAACATAAATCATATTATGCATATTGTTTTAGTGAATAATTTAAACAAATATTTATGTTAAGATTATATTTTTTTTTACTTAACAAATAACTTTTTTACATAGAAAGTTGACATTTTGTATGTTGAATAATTATATTTGATTCAATTATTCTTAAACATATGCATGTTCACTAAATTTTTCTTGTTTAATTGTTTTAATACTATAACCAAAAAATTGTTTGGAAACAATATAATATTTAGAAATTAAAGATGATACTTTTAGTGATGCATAATATATTTCACACTTATGAAATATCATATATTTTATTTAAGAAATCTTAAAATAATTTTTTTCCTTACATTTTAAAACTGCCTTTAAAATAACCAAATTGAAACCTAACATCATATGTAGATTAATTCAAAATAATATAATTAAGAATAAATTATTATTTAAAATATATTAATTTGTGTAGGTAATGTTTTGTATGTGTAAGAACTTAAAGATATAATTAAGCATCAAAATAAAATATTATAATTAAAAGTTGTAACTTCCTAACATGAATAAGAAAATTACATTAATAACCTTAACACTTATCTTTTTATAAGGATATTATTGGCAATTCAAAAGTTTCAAGAAACAACTCATACTTTTAAGGGAGTTATAGATAGATAGATTATAGATTTGATGGTTTTCTTGTGTATGGAGACAATTGCCTATCAAAATTATGCATGATGTTTCTTTTATGAAAAATGTTTACATGAATATTGATTTGCAGATAGTGAAATGTCAATATTTTCCTGACAGGGAGCTCGTGTTGGGCTTTATTTTATTAATAGACCAGAATGGATAATCGTGGATCATGCATGCTCAGCATATTCGTACATTTCAGTTCCTTTATATGATACCCTTGGTATGTTGGTTTGCATGCAGTTGAGCCTTCCTTATTCTTAATCAACTACTCCAATATCTCGTTATGTTTTGTGGGGCATTAACAGGTCCTGATGCTGTTAAATATATTGTGAATCACGCTGATGTACAAGCCATTTTTTGTGTGCCAAGTACCTTAAACACTGTAAGTCTGTTTATTTTTCTTGAAGAACAGACCATTGAATATATTGTTGATTGAGTTTTATTGCTATGAACTGCCAATTTTAAAAGGATGACAAAAAGGCTGCTTTGGAGAATGTTGATTGTTCTATTATGTAAATCTGCCGCTGCACTTTACCTATGGTAAAAGAATTTGAGAACAAAATCCTGAAATAGCTGTATCAATGGTATCATTTTTCATGTGTGTACGTAATTCACTGTTGTTACTAATGATGCCAATGCCATGAACTTTCTATTGTTTGCTGTTATGTCTCCTGGATTTCCTTTTATGATGTACTACTTAAAAAACTAGTAAGTAACTATAATTTCTTTAATGGTTATAATTGCTGGTAGATTTTTTTAAGCATAATTCCTTTTATCTAAATCAGCATGATTTCCATTTCAGTTATTATATATGATTGCAAGTGGTTCTTGATATATATTTATTCTTTTTTCTAAAACTTGCAGCTGCTAAGCTTCCTGTCCGAGATTCCATCTGTACGTGTAATAGTGGTATGCAAACACGGATCTTCTTTTAACTATTGATGTATACAAACATCTTCCGTATTTCCATTTTATTGACATGTATACTTCTTGGTAACATAGGTGGTGGGTGGGGTAGATGAACATCTCCCATCTCTACCTTCCACTACAGGAGTTGAGCTTTTATCGTACACGAAATTACTAAGTCAGGTACATGCAATATCTTGCTAGCCTTGAGTGTTTTGATACTGTTAATTAGTACTTCTATTTTACTATGGCATACAGGGACTGTAAAAGGTTTTATGGGTTGCACTTTGATTTTCCTTTTGTAAAATGTGATTGGATGTTGACAATTTTTTATTGTTTCATTCGTATATAAAGTTGCATAACTTTTATTTACACTGGATAGAACCCTATATTATCTAGAGAAGTACACACTTTCTATTATCTCCCTTCCAAGAAACATTTAGTGTTGCTTGCGCTTGCACCTGATTCCTAGAGGGGTGCTACGGTTGGGTTGGTTTCGTGGTGAAAAATGTTGCTTTTGAGATGTGCTGAATGAGCGACAAAGTAGTGATTACCCTAGGATTCTGGTTGTATAGGATAATCGGAATATGTGTAGTCCTGGGTGGCATCAGCGAGTCTTGAACTACTTATGAATCATATGATAGAAGACTCAGTATTATAATGATAACTGGCGTTGTACTCTGGATCTCACAATTCTGCTGTCTGTAAAAGTAACTTGATAGTGCTTTACCCCTGATTCTGTATTGGTAATGATAGTTTGTTTCCCAATGACATCACTGTTCAAATTTTCATTGGAAAGCACGTAGTTAATTCCCTGTTATCTATACCCAATCCTTCCTGCTATTTGATAGATTTTTTTTTTTTTTTCAATAGATTTTTTTTTTCTTTTCAATAAATTCTCCAACTGTTATGGACTTGTCCATATTTCTGCTTTTATTTTTAGATTCAAAAAATAATCTACTGTCTTTTTATCTATTGCTGTTACTGACAAATTATAGTCAGCAGATGATAGTTGAAGTATTTAATATCTGCAATTGTTATTTTTTCAGGGTCGCAGTAACCTACTTCCATTTTGTCCTCCCAAACCCGAAGACATAGCAACTATATGCTATACAAGTGGTACTACTGGGACACCAAAGGTAGCAGCTTCAGCTTTCCGATCTTTAGTACTTTCAGTTGAATCCCTGTTCAAAATGTTTATGTAATTATAAATGTAATGTAGCCTTCTTTTCCCCTTCTCTCAATAGGTAGCAGATTCTGCTTTCCGATCTTTATAGTTTTGGTTGAATCCATGTTTAAATTGATTTTTTTTTTCAAATGTATGCATCCTTTTTTCTCTTCTTTCTGTAGGGAGTTGTACTGTCACATGGAAACTTGATTGCAAGTATTGCTGGAATGACGCTTGTAATCAAATTTAATTCCTCTGACATGTGAGTTGTCTTGAATTATGATTAGTTGCATCCTGTTTCCATCCTATTTTACGGACCAAATTATTTTATAAGCAGTTACATATCCTATCTTCCCCTGGCACACATCTATGAACGAGCTAATCAGATTATTTCGGTGTATTACGGTGTTGCTGTTGGCTTCTACCAGGGGGTATGTACTTCAATTATGTTTTTTATCTGAGGTTTTCTTTATATGATAATGGGAGTCAAAAGGGTTTTTGTGCTATCTAGAGGTTCATGATTCCACTGTGGTGTGATAAGCATGTCTTTTGCAATTTTTATTTTGCTCAAGTCAAACGAAAGCTTTTCATGTGAAGGCGTGCTACTAATCTGCAGGATAACCTGAAATTGATGGATGACTTGGCTGCTCTGAGGCCCACTATTTTCTCCAGTGTTCCTCGTTTATACAACAGAATATATGCTGGGTACAATCCATCAGATGACTTTCATCTCTGTTGTCCTCGAAATTATTATTTTCTTATTTGGACTGTTCTTGTAGGATTACAAATGCTGTGAAAACTTCTGGTGTTCTGAAGGAGAGGTTATTTAATGCGGCATACAATTCCAAGAAGCAAGCTGTAATGAGTGGTACGGTTGATAAGTATCTGGGATCGTCAAATTCCTTAGCAGTTCTCTTTTTGGTGACACCTTTTGAAGCCTTATAAGCTAACTTAATTAAACCTATTAAATGTTATCATGGATTGAATCTTGGCCTGGGAAAATATGTGACCAGATAATGTCGCTCATAGCCTCATAGGACCTTGCTTTAGTTTTCCTTTTCTACATATTGTATTTATCTTCTTTGTAAAGCTTATATGCGGTGTTTCTCTGGGTTTCTTTTAACGACATCAAAATGGAATGACTTACTTCTGTTAAGTATGACACATGGCAATACTTTTTTCAAAAAATGACTAGTTATGAAATGGTACAACTGACAAACATTCGATTATGTGCCTTTCATGTTCTTTTTTTGCCATTTTTATGGAACTACATGTTCACGTTCTCATTGTTGCAAATCGCAACCATCTCCTTTAAATAGGGCGAAAACCATCACCAATGTGGGACAGATTGGTGTTCAATAAAATAAAGGACAAGCTTGGAGGCCGAGTCCGTTACCTGACTTCAGGTGCTTCACCATTGTCTCCTGATGTGATGGAGTTTTTGAGGGTGTAAGTTGAATATATTTATCGACATTCAATCTTTCTGGAGATGATCATGATACATTCACTCTTCTAAAAATTTTCATCCACTTGCAGGTGTTTTGGATGCCAAGTGGTTGAAGGTTATGGCATGACAGAGACATCTTGCGTCATTAGCTCTATGGAAGAGGGTGACAACTTAACAGGTCATGTTGGTTCCCCCAATCCTGCATGTGGTAAGTTGTTAGAACTTTTTTTTTTCATAAATCGTAGTATCATTAGTGTGTAAAACTCTTATGATATCAAATTTGTTTACTTAACTTCCTTAGTGGGAATATTTTATAGAAGGATTGTGAAAAAAAAAAGAAAACAAAAAACATAGACTGAGGTTGTGTTACAACATTTAGATGAGCACATGAAGCATTTCTTGTGAAACTGATTTCTGGTCACTCCAGAAATAAAGCTTGTGGATGTGCCTGAAATGAATTATACCTCGGAGGATCAACCACATCCTCGTGGGGAGATTTGTGTCAGAGGACACACAGTGTTCCAAGGCTATTACAAAGATGAAGTCCAGACGTAAGTATCTGTGTGATGTCATCATGTTCGGACTGCTTGACTTTATTTTGATGGAAAAAGTTAATTGATCTTTCTCAATATGTACAGGAGAGAAGTAATGGATGATGAAGGCTGGCTGCACACAGGAGATATTGGATTATGGCTACCTGGGGGCCGCCTGAAAATCATTGATAGGTGACTATCCTTTTGTTGAACTATGATAAACCTTCTTTTTATCTTCTAAACAACAACAACAACAACAATAATAATAATAATAATAATAATAATAATAATAATAATAATAATAATAATAATGATGATAATGAAAATTTGGGCATTATTTCCTTTCCCTTTTCAAGTTGTTTTTCCGCCCCTCGAAGAATCTCCACGGATGCTAAAATTTCTTCTTAGGGGAAGGGCATTCTGTTTACTTATAGCAGTCGAGGGTCTTGAAGAGATTTTAAACGCGTTTTGTTTCCTCATCGTCAACAGGAAAAAGAACATATTTAAGTTGGCCCAGGGTGAATACATCGCACCAGAGAAAATTGAGAATGTGTACGCAAAGTGTAAATTTGTTGCACAGTGCTTTGTGTATGGTAAGAAATATATTATTATTTGTTTCCTATGCAAAAATAATTTAATGTTTTCTACTGACGAAGGTCATGCCTATAGGTGATAGCTTGAACTCATGCCTTGTTGCTGTAGTCTGTGTGGAACCAGATGTTTTGAAAGATTGGGCAGCATCAGAGGGTATCAAGGTAACTTTACCCGTCCACTTGTTCTGTCATCAGATCCCTTTCCTGTATGTTGTTCTTCTGAATTCTGCTGCCCTTCACCTTGTATATAATATACACCCTATATCCCATTTCCCCTCGACTTCACTTCTCTTTTTGTGCCAAGTGATGGTAACTTTTTTTAGGAGCCCTTCTAAGTGGAATCTTTGAAAAAGTAGGGATTCTTTCAACATAATCCTCTATCTGAGTCATTGTAGATGCAAATTTGAAATGTTACGCTAGGCCTTCTCAGAATAGTTGGTCAATGTTGGAATTAATGTGAATAAGGTTAATATTAGAAACATTGGGTATTATTTTGAATTGATTCTATGAAGTGCATTAAATGATTTTTCCTAAGCTTTGTGCAAATAAAGAAATGAAACCCTCTTTTCCAGACTGAAACGAGTATCTGCTTGTCTTCTCGCAATGCTCAAGTTTTGGATTTTCACAAAACTCCTGACTCATAACTACAAGGAGCAAAAATGTCTTCGAGGAAAAGAGATTTTTTTTTTAACAAAATCAGTTTTGTTATTTATTTGTTTTCTCGAAGTTTCATTAGGTAACTATTAGAAATAGAAACAGTTTCAACCATGTACTCCTGGTGCAGTATGAAGATTTGGGGCAACTGTGTGCTGATCCAAGAGCAAGAGCTGCTGTACTTGCAGACATGGATGCTGTCGGCAGGGAAGCTCAGGTTAGTATAATTTAAGTAGATACCTATTTTTTAATTATATTTGGGAGTCTCTTAATGTTAATATTTTTTCCACAGCTGAGAGGTTTCGAATTTGCCAAAGCTGTGACACTAGTGGTTGAGCCGTTCACTCTGGAAAATGGCTTGTTGACTCCAACATTTAAGGTATAATAAACTTGTACTAAAGTTATTAGTCCCGGAAACCATTAAGAAAAAACTTACCATGCTTAGTGAGTATTTTGGAGGAGATTATGGCTAGTGTTCGGTAAATCAATGGTATCTCTAGCTGATAAGCTAGCTTATAGTTTTTAAGTGAATCTCGAGCTTATAGCAGATAGCTTATGACTTATGGTTGAAAAGCTAGTTTATATGATAGAAATTAAATAAGCTATAAGGTGGTTTATATGCTTACAAAACACAACCTATAATATACAAGATTCGCGGTAATATTCCTCTTTCTCGTCAGTAATTTGAAACCTTGCGTGTTTGCTTTGTAAATTTTTCAGATCAAAAGGCCTCAAGCAAAGGCCTACTATGCGCAAGCAATAGCTCATATGTACACCGAGCTCTCAACATCCGATCCAACACCACAAAAGCTGTTGTAACAAAAGGGTCTGATAGAAGAATATAGAGAGAGGTCTCCATGCCCGTGAAGCCGTTTTAATAAAGAGAGATGCGACTTGCTGAGGATGATGTTCTTAGTGTCTAATGGCTGTACGATTTTTGTTCATTATTCAATAGTCACTTTAATTTTAAGTTTTCTGATCCTATTAAGTGGAAATGAACATAGAATTAAGTTCTCGATTCATTTGTCTGGTTGCCAACTCCATCACTTAAATAAGATTTGGTCGGGGAATATACAAATGGTAGCCAAATTGGAAGTTAAAAAGAGTTTTAACCGTCGGATCACATTTCACATTTTCATGTCCACATTAGATGAATTAGGTGCACCCTACGAAATTGTACTAGTCATTTTTCGTTTCCTTTTAATTTTAGTTTTAATGCTCAGTTTGCGAAAAAAAATTGCTCTCCATCATCTCCTTTGATCTCAAGATAATGCTCCTGATGGTTTCGACCATTGACCCGTGCATCAGATTTTTTTTTTTTTTTTTTTTTTCAGCCACAATTAAATGGGATTTGATAAAAAGTTAGATGCATTTTGTGAAGATGGGTTCATTTGAACTAATGACATGACTTGCTTTGCTTAATATAGACCTACATAATTTAGAAACAAAATGGTTTGAAACGAGCCGATTCGATAATATACATGGAACATTAATGACCTGTCAAATATTATAGGAAAATGTTAAAGTCCCGGAGATGGTACCGTCAGCGTTTTTCATCATTGGATACACATAAATTATGTTGTGTTGATAATCTGCGGTAACCAACATTGTCGGAACTATTCCGTCAACGGGACTGTAGTAGTTCCCAATACTATATACCGATTCAACATTTTTACTGATGACATGGAAGCTTCTTGTAGTAGCATCTCTGAGCTCATAGACCGAGCACGCTCCACTTTGTTCATCACATGTCAACAAGTCTATCCTAGGATTTCTCTAATGAACAAAAATATAATTATTGTACAGATACCAAATTCTTCATATTACAAATGCAACACAACAGCAATTAATACAGGGAACTCGAGATAAATAACCTGATAATCATACACAAACCTTTTCAATTCTTCTCCTTCTATCAGCAAGGTGCAGAAAACATGAATGTGGCAAACCTGTTCAATCGACCACTCGGAGGTTTAAGCCTCCACCCAGGCAGTCCATCTATGATGCAACTGAACATGAACTTGAATAGGGTGAATTAAATTATACGTATCACTGCTTTACGAGAGGCCTCGTATTATCCCAAAGCCATTGATGTGCTGAACCTTCCAATAATGGAGAAACCTGTTGATAAAAGATAGAACGAAAATTTGAAAATGAATCGTGTTTAAGTTCAAATTTAGCCTATAGGGTTATGGGAATATCCAATTATAGCTCTATTGTAGAGACTTCAGGTTAGTGGTTTTGCTGAAACACTAATCAATCAAGGTGCGAAGGTCTCTTTATATATATTTTCATAAGACAATAATATGTTACAAAGAGGCTCACCTTCTCCCAGACTTGTTTGTGGTAATCATTTAACCATTCTACTTCTCTTGTGGAAAGTAGCGACGTGTCAACTAGCTTGGTCTGCACGTTGTGAAGAAACACAGAACCAAAGATAATTATTTAGTGCCATGTTTAAAAATCACATTCTACAGTGAGTTGAATATGTGGAGCAAATACGACATAATTTCATGTTGAGTTACACCACCAAAGAATGTAAGATACAATGATATAAAAAACACTATAAATTAGCCACATTTTCCAGCCTATATAGGTAGCATCAGTTAATGATCCCATCACATATCAGTTGTGGAGGAAGAGTGACTGAATAATTCATAAAGCCTCAAGCAGCTCTAACTATTTTACAATAATTGTTCCAAAAGTCAAGTTGGACGTGCAGTGTAACGGATAATTTAGGGAAGATATTTTCTATACTTATCTTTAGTATCTAAATATTTTCTATAGTTATCTTTAGCATCTAAATATTTAGTTTGATATCATCCTTATCTCTTGTAATCTATATATATGTATTCTGCATTCTCAATCTCGTAAGCAATGAAAATAACAGAAAAGAAAAACTCTTTCTCCATGTTCTCTTTTATCATTTCAGCATGGTATCAGAGAGGTAAAATTCGCCACCAACGCCACATATAATCTTATTTCACCATCATTTTTTTTTCTTCATCGTCGTCATGTCCTCTGGCGTCACTTCCCCTTCAAATTACAAAACTATTTCACCATATGATATCACGTCCAGTGACAATCCCGGATGTGTGATTTTTACGGTTCTCTTAACCGGACAAAATTATATTGAATGGTCCTCCTCGCTCCGAACGGCTCTCCGGGCACGCAAAAAATTTGGTTTTCTTGACGGTTCCATTCCCACGCCGGCTAACAACTCTCCAATTCTCGAAGATTGGTTCGTCAATAACTCGATGTTGGTTTCATGGATAAAGAATACAGTTGATCCGACAATACGATCCTCCATACCTCAAATCGAGCTCGCCAAAGAATTGTGGGATCATCTTCGCCGTCGTTTTTCCGTTGTTAACGGGACTCGAATTCAGCAATTAAAAGGGGAATTGGCTTCTACAGTGCAAAAAGGTATGACCATTAGTGCATATTATGGCAAGCTGAGAACATTATTTGATGAATTAAACTCATATCTACCGCCAATCAAATGTACCTGTGGACATGCCCGAGAATGTGAAGCCCGCAGAGATGCCGAAGAAACTCACCAATTTTTGTTGGGACTAGATAGAGATGTGTATGGGTCGGCCCGCTCCAGTCTTTTGACCCAGGATCCATTACCGACGTCATGAGCTTCGCCACCACCGCGACACGAAAATCGTCATCTCGGCCTTCTCGTTCTTGCAATCTCTGTGGTCGATCTGGACATGAAGCCCCAAATTGCTTTCGGGTTAAACCCTGCCCTCACTGCAACCGCACAGGACACGATCCCCGCCGCTGCTTCGAGGTCGTCGGATATCCCGAAGGCTGGTCCGACAAGTCTCCTGCGGCTTCTTCTAACGGCGCACCTCCGGCGGGGCAAGGGCGATCGAACAACGCCTCCTCTTCTTCGGCTGGAAATAACAGAGGGTTGATTCCCTCAGTTTCAGCTAAAGCCCACGCTACAGGTTTAATTGAGGCTACCCCTGTTGGGCCTGGTCTTGTTGGCCTGGCAATATTGGTTCTCCTATTCAATTTGGTACTTATGAGGATAATTCTATATCGTCAGCTACAGGTTTGAGTCCGGACCAATGACAGGCATTAGTTAATCTTGTCCGTCCCAATAAGTCTGAGACTACCGCTTCTAATCATTTAACTGGTAAAGATTATTCTTATAATTGGATGTATGATTGTGGTGCTACACATCACATGACTGGATTTTTTCAGTGTCTTGTTGATATTTGTGATATTTCACCTCGCTCGGTGCAGCTTCTTGATGGGCAATTAATTATTGCGACTAAAGCCGGCAAAGTTCGTCTTAGTCCCAATTTGGTCTTGCTCAATGTTCTATTTGTTCCTAATCTTAAATGCAGTCTCATTTCCTTATATCACTTGTTGGAAGATCATGGGTGTACAGCGCACTTCACTAATATTGACTGTCTGATACAGGACCGTACTACGAGGACAGTGATTGGTCTGGGTGAACAAAAGGGGGGGTTATATTTTTTTGTGATCCTATGAAGACAGTGACGGCTAAGGTATCTGTTAGCGGTTCTGTGGATTTGTGGCATCAACGGTTGGGACACACACCCTCGCAGGTTATTGGGAAACTTTGTAAGTTAGCTCCTACTCATGTTAGTAGTTTTGACAATAAAGCTTGTGATGTCTGTCATCGTGCCAAACATACTAGAGATTCATTTCCTTTAAGTGACAGTACCAGTTTGGAATCTTTTGCTTTAATTCATTGTAATTTATGGGGTCCTTATCGAGTCCCCTCGTTTTCTGGCGCTAGATATTTTTTGACAATTGTTGATGATTTTTCTCGAGCTGTGTGGCTTTATTTGTTGGATGACAAACGTTGTGTTTCTTCTACTTTGACTGGTTTTTTTGCCATGGTGAAACGACAATTTAATAAATTGGTGAAAGTTGTTAGAAGCGATAATGGGACTGAATTTATGTGTCTCTCTTCTTACTTTCGAAGTCTCGGTATTTTACATGAGACATCTTGTGTAGCTACTCCCCAGCAGAATGGTCGGGTCGAACGCAAGCACCGACATATTCTCAATGTGGCGCGTGCTCTGCGTTTTCAAGCTA
>CACSLK010012531.1:5706780-5727837 GCA_902706635.1 Striga hermonthica | reverse complement strand
CCGATGAATTCCAATTTCTCGGCCTTATTGTGCGAGGACACTCTCCGGACCATCTTGGAGAAGCTGTCCCTTCCTGACCTAGCTCGTTCCGCCTGCGTCTGCCGCCTCTGGCGATCTGTTGCCTCCGATAGGGACATCCAGATTCGCGCCTTCATGTCACCATGGAAGCTTCGGGACGTCATTGGAAAACCTAGCTCTGGTGGGTTCTGGAGAGACAATTCCATCTCGAGATTCGCCGTCTCTCACCGTGTATCCCGTGGGGACTCCGTGGCCAGCCTTGCCGTGAAGTACTCCGTTCAGGTACTGTCATGTTCCTATGATCGGTGCTATTTTATGTGTAGTGGTTGAAAATTTATGTTCGATTAATATGAGTTTGGCATTTTTTAATGGTGTGAATAAATTGATTTTTTTTTTTCTTGGTCGTCTTAGAATTTATCAAGAAATACGAAAAGGGAAGTTGATTTACAAGTTAGTTCATCTAAGTTTCTGGGTGTTAACAGTAGCTCCACATAGAGTTTATCATATGGATGCTGCTTCAATTATTCGAAGATGCATACAGAAATTTCATAATATTTTGTAATTAGCTCGTGAGTTATCGCTGTGGCCTGTGAACAATGAAGTCATGAATCATAGTTTCTTGTGATATATGAGGAATGATTTGATAATTTGTGGTGTATATAGCAATCTCTGAGACTTATGGTTTACGGGCTAGATCAGTTTGAACTCCAGGGGGTTTTACCTTTATGTTCCTACAGATCAAGTTGAGCAAATATACAATGGCTCTCATTAAATTATAAAATGTCAAAGTTACGAACCTTTGTCATGATCGGCATAGCTTTAAAATTTTAGTTATAGATCAGAGATAGAGAATATGTAATTAATACATTATACTCGAACCTTTTTGCGTGCCCTGCGTTAGGATTTGTACTTTTGCTAACGGCTTTTTGAGCCTGAAGCGCATTTGTACATCAAAGTCTGCCATGGTTCAGCTAAGATGAAAGATTCTGGATTGATTGCTTACACCATGTGTCCCAACTCCTAATATTGTTGTTCTTTCAGGAGTATTCTTATAATAATTCAAAGCCTCTTTGTATGTATGCTGAAAAGAGAATCAAGTTACTCGATACTCAACACGAGATAATCTTTGCAAGTTCATTTGAGCTTCAAGCTCGAATACATTTTCTTGAATTTAAACAATCATTCTCACACAACTTTTGAAGCTCCAAATTTTCCATTTCATTCAAAATCGTAAAGTCACATCTCAAGCAATTCTTTACTGAATGATTTTTTTTCCTATATCAACAGGTTATGGACATAAAGCGCCTGAACAACATGATGAGTGACCATGGAATATACTCTAGGGAGCGGCTTCTGATCCCCGTAAGCAAACCTGAAATCCTGGTGGATTCCACATGCTATATTGAAATTGATACCCATTCCAAAAGAGAGGTTGCTGTACTGTACCTTGATGGTGGGCCTGGGCTTGACAGAAATCTGAGCGGGCTTTTGAGTGGGCTGTCCACCGAAAGAGGCAAAAAGAGGGTGTTGGACTCTTTGAGGAGGAGCATGCAAGTCGACGATGGCACGGCACAATACTATTTGTCCATATCAAATGGCGACCCACGAGCTGCCCTTACCCGTTTCTCTGAGGATCTGAGGTGGGAGAGGCATGTTGGTTTGGCTTAGTGGCTTGAATTATAACGAATTTGTTGAATAAGGATGGGATTTGCTATATTGGGTTCTTCCTTGTGTTTATTCGGATGTAAATTGTACTTTTTCTTTGTAATTGTATTTTGTGTTGTAAATTGTACTTTTTCTTTGTAATTGTATTTTGTGTTTTGCCTCTGCAAATTTATCTCAGGATGTGCCACGCTCGTTTGGAGTTCTTATTCTGAAACTTATTGTGGTAGCCCTTTTGGTGTTTAAAACACCGATTTGTATATAACTCGCTAGGCAGGCTTTTACGTGCTCATATAATATGCAACTTTTTACTACATAAAATTTGAGTGAGTTTCGTCTCAGTTTATATCTTTTCTTTTCGTGCAACCAAAGTTTTATGATATGCAACTTTGTGACTACATCAAATTTGAGTGAGTTTCGTCGTTTATATCTTTTCTTTTCTTTCCGTGCAACCAAAGCTTCATAAAATCTGTGCAATTTCGGACTATAGCATCACAATTTCACTCGTCCCTCCATGAGGCCATTGCCTTTTATCACAGGTTTCTATATGTAACTTTTATAGTAGACTAACGTATAACACAAACAAAGAGCATTTCTAGTACAAAATGTCCAAGTGGACCAAGCTCAAGTCAATTCAGACACACGTCAAATGTAAATCCCACAGGGATCATATTTTACAACACTGAAATGAAACATACAACATGCCACATTATGATTTAAGAACATACATAGCCAAGTCAAACTCATCCTAGAAAGCTAATGAATCACACATTCCCATTATTGGCTTCACAACAACTCTCCGAGTATGGCTCACAAAGACAACACCGAACCGAACATCATCCTTTGATGAAACTTCAATAATATATGTAAACTCAGAGATGAGAAAAAAAGAACGGTCAAGAATCGGTTAGCCTGCGAGCATAACCTAACACCATCACAAAATCCTTAGCGGACGAGCCAACCGTAGCTGAGACTATCTCCCTACTAGTGTTTTGAAGCCAAAGATCGACCAAGTTATTAAGGGGCAATGAGGGGACAACCGTTTGCCCCATGCATTTGATATCAACCTGCAGTGATCACAGGAGGCTTTACAAAAAATCTCATTGTTGCAAAAACAGACAACTTCTAGCAAACTTAAGTACTTGAAAATGTAGGGGGTGACCAAAACGAGAGAGATACTTTTTTTTTCCAACTCTCAAATATGTATTTATAAGATTTTACTGTACAAATTGCGCCTACTAAGAGCATAACACAGGAAACAAATGCAAACCCAGAGAGGTAATGGTAGTTTTATGAGGTTCTTTTTCCTCATTATTTTTATTTGGTAAGCCAAACATGAAGATACTTTTCGTAATTATCCCTATATAAGGGAATAGGGAACTTTGCAATAAATGTTCAGTAAAATAAGATGAAATTAGATTAAGGGGATCGACAAAAACTGTTTTCGGCATCATATCTAACAAACATGAGCCGTGGTTAGTACACAAGTCGGAGCTCATTAACCATGGGCATTAGGTTACCTCAACTTCACTGGTAAGATCTAACTTCCTCTGGAGGTATTTTTGTATAAATGAAACCGGTATGCTTCCATCCCTGAGAAGAATGTATGAGTTATCGATAAAATGGCATTTAGTTATCACATGATCCATGATTGAAACATTATAATGAACGATAAGTTGCATAGGAACTAAATGAAGTACACAGTTCTTTCATAAAGGAGAATATACAAGGCAGTAGAAGGGTAGAAGGATGAGACATGGGCAACTTGAACAAAACTTATCCGTACAATTACCATGCTGAAAACTATATCATGATATACAAACTGTTAATTCATCACAAGCTGTAACAAGCATTATCTTAGAGGATCTACAAATGATATATTTCAGACCTCCGTTTTTCTTCTGGAGTCAAATAACCACTTCTCATAAGTAACTGAAAAACATCACACCTTTTTATAAATAAATGAAAAAACTGACACGGCAGCTACAGTGTAGAATATATGAACGAGTACAACACTCAACTTAGAGCACAAACCCATCTTGAAAAAACAAAAAATCCCTGAATTAAACCAGCCCAGCCACAAATCTCAGTAATTTTCTGCAGCTTAACTGTTGTAAATGGTGAGAAATGAGTGGACAAAATTGGCTACACAGACTTTAAACCAGGTAATCAGTAGATGCTTCAAGAATTTCAGCAAGAAAGAGTAATAATCACAGCGCTGATGCAAATTTGATGGAGCAACAGTGTAACACCAATAATATAGCAATTGATTTTAACAAGGATTGTGGAATATAATATTATGCAGTTTATACACTTGTACAAGTTGCCAAACTGTCACAGACAACAAAAACCAATGCACAGAGGTTGACGGGCACTGAAAGGCTCCATATGCATGCAGAGTGATTGAATGCTTAAAGAAAATTTGTATGTGGTGAGTTATTTTGGAGCAAACCAGAGTAACTTTAGCATTGTATTATCAAAAGCCAATGCAGAACCATATCAGCACATATATCATTATTGCAGAGAGGATGCCACAATAATAATACTTCTAAGCGTAATTCATCCTCTTCTCCAGCAACTGCATAAGAGGTCTTATCAAATTCTACAGCATGATGATTCTATAATTATTGCAACCCGAAAAACAATCCAAAGGCCAAAATGCATACTTCTGGACCAAAATATCAACATTTTAATACATATAGTGACAGAAGGTACTGAAAAACTAACTTTATTCTCAAGTAACTTGCAGAAATCTGAGGCAGAGGTGGAGCATCTCCTTTCCTGAAAATATATTACAAAAATTAACTACTGAGCTAAAGCAGTGCATGTAACAATATTTATTCTCAAGAGGGTTGATATAATCTGCTTACAGCTCATCAGAGGCCACTAAGGAGAACCAAATTGGATAGCTTTTTCTTTCTAATTTAGCACTTGCAGCATCTAGCACAACCACCTCGGGTGGAACCCTGAATTCTCCAAAATTCTGTGCCTTCTGACGGATTTTCCGCAACTTTTTAGGTCTTTCAGATTCCGTAGGTGTATTGTCACTGCTGTTTTTCTCGTCCTTAACTTTTGACTTCCTACGGTGTTCCTTATGTTTATTTGTCCCCAGAGGACCCTCATTGTCGTAAGAACGTTGGTCCTCGAGTTTAACAACAGAACCTTGCGTGCTCAACTTAGAAGATTTGCTTCTATTTGCTGCTTCTACCAAACAAGTAAGAGGCTTCCAGATATCAAGTTTTCCATTCCAAAGTTCAGAATGATTTTCTCTGCCCACACTACCACTAGGGTCATTAGATGGCTCGTCCACGGCAGAGCTCTGTAACAAAAATGTTATTAAGCATGAGGTGCGTATTTGTAACATTCGATTATCCACAGTAACTACCCTTCAGACTTAGCCTAACAAAAAAAGACGCATTTAATCTTCAATTTTACAATATCCCATAGCATTTATTTCTTTTGCAAATTGGACTCTCAAACGAGGGTATTTATGAGGTAAACGCAAAATCTCAATGGCATATTTAATGTTATCGAGTTGTTTTCTATTATTAAGCTTTTTGCAAATAACCATTTTTACATGTGAACAAGGCTATGGAGCACATACAAGAGTCATGTACAGGTTTTTTGACACGTTTTAGAAATTAACACACCATACCTGCCTAATATGCTGAGTTAATTTGTTCAGCATCTCTGGTGAGCCAGAACTCTCACGAGGATCATCAACAGTGTTCTTAACTATGGTGAAACTGGAGCCCTTGGATGCTTTTCTTGCAACTGATTTCGATCTCCTTCCAGTCATCCCAGTGTGTGTTGATACTCTTGGGGTGCTGACTACTAATGATGAGAGGGATCTTTCCTTTCTCTTGGCTGGCAACACAACAGGAGTCACCACTTCAGGGGAGTTCACCTTTATCCTCTTACAAGGAAATATTTTTGTTCTTACATCTTGCAAATTGTGATCCGGCCTGAGAGAAATATTTTAAAGGCTAAAGATAAATAATTTCATTTCCTTCCCCTCCGAATATATATTCATTAGTTATCTAGTGGTGTAAACATAATGGAAGAGCAAATAAGAGGTCACCAATGAGATGCAAAGGCAGATTAGCCTGTGATTGATATGTAACAATGCCTTTTCCTCTTTATGTACAATTTTCATTGAATACATGATGCCAACCAAAAACATAAGAAGTTTATACAACAAAATGTAGTCACTCGATTATAATCCTTAGTCTGTGGACTCTGCTAAACAACGTTTTCGGCCTCATATGCCATTCTCACAGTTTCTACATCTAAGCCTGACAAACTACACAAATGTGACTGTCTTGTTTAACTGTCAATTGAGTACAAGCACCTACATTAAGAAGAAGCGTATTTGTATTGATAATATGTTTCATATGTCTCTGTATGTGCATAGATCTAACCACGGACAGCCAGAAATTTCATTAGGGTAGTAGCTTGAAATTGGAATTGTAAGTCCTGTTCTAAAAAGTGACCAAATGAGCAAACCAATTAACAACTCAATTAGTCACAGATGTCCAACAACTCGAATAAACACCAATTGTACCAATTACTTAATCATACCAAATAACAGTGTAACTCATTTTCCAGAGAATAACAATCACAGGAAGTCAGGAAATAACAAAATATCGGAAATCTAAAACCATGATCAGCTGATTCAACCGGCTTTTTAATCTATTTTCATTGAGAGATTCAGCCATATAAACAAACATGTTTTTGGTTGAATCAGACTGACCCATTTGGTCTATTTATTAACCAGCCACAAGTTCATGAACCTTGAGGGAATAACATACAGGAGAAGGTATTTTATAATAATTAAAACTAATGACAGAAGCTATATTCTCTAAGATTTTGAGTGCATATTTATTTCAAATTGGATTAATTGAGTTAAAGAATTTGACTTTAGAGATGTATGAACTGCTATTTCAGAATTAGAATGCACAAACCATTATATGCCTTCAGTTTCCAAACACGTAATATGATATCAATTCAGGGAAGGACTAGAAAAAACTACATAAAATTATGCAAACTTACGTAATCTTGTGCATATACGTGAGCCTTTGAGGCTTTTAAGTAAGAAACGAAACAACTTGATCAAGTTAGAGTAACAAAAGAGGCTAAAAGCTCTAACCTTAATTTCTCCAACGGAACACATCCCAGGTCAGTATCACATATTGGACAGCACTCCATTTCTTCATCTGATAGCTTCTCATATATGCATTTCCTGCAAACTAAATAATATTCATAGAACATGACATGATATAAGATTGCTAAAGATATCATATATAAAACCAAAAAGGAAATAAGATAAATCAGATTACAAAATCGAAAACTCGGAATGTGAAAAAACCAGGTCAGTTAATTGACTACAATATTCCGATGATAACTACGGCATAGAATGATGGAAACGGGCCATAACTAGGCATAAAACATTAGTATACCTCTCACAACAAATTGTTGAAGATAACTAACAAATTACTGAAGATATTATTATACCAATGAAAAGTCTTTTATATCAATCAACTTGAGCAGTTAGATGATTTTCACGTTCAAACATCAGTAGATAGATATCAAGGACACCCCAAAGTCTTCAGATTGCTCTGCCATGCTTTGAAACAAAAGTTAAGATTTATTACTGCTTTGTCCCCATTTTCCATCCAAGATCAGCACTGGTCAATTTAAAAGGCTTCTAGTAAGAAAGAGTCTCAAAGCAGCTCACTTTACGAGGTAAATAAAACCAAAAATAAATAAAATTAAAAATACTGAGAACAGTTCACCTCTTCCAATCAATGATTCAACATTCCTTTCGCAATTCATAACACTACACGTACAGCAAAAAGGATAATACCTCATCTAGCAATCTTATCACTGTCTTACTCAGAAATCCAGCACACATGAACACCTCGATAAACTGACAAATCCCTACTAGCAAAAAACTAAAGAAAAGACCCACACAGCTTACTATGCAAACCAATTCGAATGAAGAAACTCCAAACAGCTCAAATTCACAAATTATCTCTGCAACACTAAAAGCCAGCCAAAAACACGAAACTGGACAAAAAATATATTCTAATTTGAACTAATCCCAACCTAATTACCAATACAATCACTAATCTAGAACTATTAAGGAAAATTAAGGAAGAATAAAGGCACTTACAAGTATGGAGACACTCGATAATAGTGGTGGCTTGCCGAAAGAGCTTGTGGCAGAGAGGGCAAGTCATGCATGGCGCCACCGTCTCCCGTTTCACACTCACCTCTTGATGCGCCATCGTATCGCCCAACTTCACCCGAATTAAACGAAATAAATCTCCAGCTCTCAAATCCCACGTCTCTCACGCCGTCACGCGGTGCATGCTAGCGCCGAACTCACAAACAAGGGATCGAATTTACGTCCATTTCCTTCTCGGCCCCGCGCATCTGCATTACAAATCGCAAAACCAAAACCCACAGTTAATAATCACGGATGCGCACAACCATCAGCAAGCATTGAGGTGAGGGATTGTAGTATGGAGCTTTGCGAAGAGGCTAACGGTTGCGGAACCTGTAAATCTGAGGAATGATTCAGAAAAAGAGGTGATTTTGGGGCTAAGAAGAACGTGGGCTCGAAGCTCGAGGGCGGTGGTGGCGGCCGGTGGGTGGTCTGCGAGTGCGTGTCTGTGTGTGTGTGAGTGCGTGTTTAGTTGGGGGCGAAACGAAATGCGAAAGGAGAGAGAAAAGAAAGAGAAGGGCTTTTGGGGCATAATAATAATCATCGTGAATATGACCTTTTTTTTCATGCTTTTTTTATTCAGATGTGTGAGACGTATGAAGAAGAATGGATTCTAAATTCAGTATTATCTCAACTCAGTTTAGCAAAACGAGCTCGACTCGTTTATTAAAATTAACGAATTGAGTTGAAGTTGTAATGAATCGAACTTGAGCATAATTTTAAGAAATTTCATATTTTCATATTTTAACGAGGTTTAAATAATCTCGAGCCTTAATGAATCGAGTTAGAATTACTCCTCCTACGTTTCCATCATAGTTTAAGATTTGTAGAGTTTTAAATGAAGGGTGAAATTATATTTGAATTTAAAAAGTTAAATGTGAATGAGTAACGACTAAAATTATTCCTAATAATGGGATTTTTATTAAAAAAAAAAAGAAAAAAATGTCCGTCTCTTCACAAACTTTATGTATTTTACCATGTGTTGCTATATTTTCATGTCTTAGATTTTTAGACAAAATAAATGGATATTTTAGTTTATAGTAGAAATAAATTTAGTCCCATGATATCAAATTTATTATATAAATAACTTCTTAGACGGTTTTTTTTTTCATTTTTTTACTCATTCCATTTTAAATACATAATAAAATACTAGTAAAAGGAGGAATCATTTCAAATTTTTAAATTCCAATTTCATAAGATTGTTGGAGTCTTGATTTTGATAGTTTCGTTTCAATATACTTTTACTTCAAACCCGAATCAGATCAAAGACATAATTAGATTTATTTGTAAATCCACATTTTTCACATTCCAAAATAATTAATAAAATCTGACCTACGTGCTGATGAGAGACTTTCATTATTTATTACCAAACAAGTTCAATAGTGCATAATTCATTTACCACTATTTTTTAAGCACAACCAACCATAAAATTCAACAACTGAACAAAAACTATTCCTTGCAAAATTGCTGTAGAAAAAAAAATTAAAGAGAACAATAAAAAGTATGCAAAAGCTTGCACAGATCGACACAAATCTTCTCATTCCCACCCGAACTAAGCAATTTTTGCCCATTCATTCGAAAACGCCACTGACCTAACCGAACCATTCATTTTCGACGTTCCAATTAATTCTTTAGTTCTCGATGCAACTAACAGAATGTACCATTCCAAGCTTTTCTCCTCCCTACCTGCAAAAGGCCTGAATTTATCCACCCAGGCATTGACTAAGTCGAAACCATAAGCGAATTTCCTCCTTCCCGATATAATCCATCAAGCAAAAATGCCTCCTTTCTTACCGGACAATCTTCAAGACTCCGAATAATTTCATTATTCTTGCCATCAACTTGAAAGAATCTCAATGTCCGATTTTTGTGAAACTGAACAGAAAAGATGGGCCCTCTTGCAGGGTCCTTTCACATTTGCATCGATCAGCCTCGAATACTCGAAAAAGCCCCTGTAACAATTTTGTGCCCCTCTTCACAACAAGTTCTTCATATGTTCTTTGAGGATAGTATCAGTTTTCTTTCAAGATTCTTGTAACCACTGACCAATACCACTCCTCCAATTTCTTCCTTTGAATCTTAATATGTATGATGCGCCGTACGCACAGCTAGAAACTTTACACTTTTGCCCCTTCTTCATTCCTGAGTGTTCGCAATTTGTTGACTTTAGCTATGTTTAAACTAGCTTTCTCCTCTTCATCATCTACCCACACTGGTTTCCCTTCATTCTTTGCATACGTACACAGAAAGCAAGCTATTTGCTGACTAACTCCTCTCCATCTTCTCCTTCATCATGATGATCAACATCGTTCCCGATTCCTACCCTATTGTACAAGGAGCCAAATAAAATGTCCTCTAGCATTTTTTTTCTTCCTCTTCCTGCTCGATTTCTATTAGCTCGTCCTTTTCTATTCGCCCTTTCGACTCCTAACATCTAACTTCATCTTTGAAATATAATAAAGTGAAGAGAATGAACGAAAAAAACTCCCTTTTGACCGGATAATTTTCGAAAAGGGACACAAAGTCGGCTCAGATCGCCCTTGAATCCAGTACCCTCGGTGAGTCACTGCTCAATGGTGGTCAAAGTCGGCGACCCTGATTCCTTAGCCCGCTCCCCGGGCTGCACCTCGTCACCCACAAGCCACGCACCCGGCCACTCCGTAGCAAGGTCTCTGCTTCACAAAAAAGCTCGCCGGAAAGCACCTCGCAAGGGCTTGAACCGGCGAACAGAGACGGCGCTTGGCTCTCACACACCTAAGGTCACGAAGAATGGAGAGTGAAGGAATTAAGAGATCAAGATTTTAGTCTCACAGAGGGCGCATCAGCTGTAAGAGAGGAGAGTGTAATATCTGATTAGTGGCAAGTGAGGAGTATTTATGGTGTAAGATGAGTGGTTGGGATTTAATCCCTAAATCTTGCCAGATAAAGTGAGTGTGAGGGCCAGGCAAGACGGAATTGGGCCGAGACGTCCACGAGCCTGAGATAGGTAATTGGACTAGGTCAAATTTCTAACATTTCTCCACCGATTTGGCCCACCACCGAATACCGGACACCTTGAGGGACCGAAGGACTTTCATCATCGTCGAACAACAACTGCACTTTTCACGGTTGCTCTCACAAAGACGAGTTTCCGCTGCCAATAGCTGGAGCGATGGAAACGGGACGACCACACAACAGTGGTATCAGAGCGTGAGCCGTCCTGCCACCGCGCTGGTAAGTCGAGCACTAACACGTAGGGTTCACTCTGGTAAATTGGCTTGAACTCTATTACTGCTTTCATAGTTGTGCTTTTGTAGTTGTAGCCCCTGGCCTGGAAATGCTTGTTGGGAATTAGATGCGAGAATACAGGTTAGACGAGCATGTGTTATGTGTTAATTGTGTGCTTATTCTTGTTGTTCTGAGTCTGTAGCTATTCTCATTGTTAGTAGCATTAACAGAATTTAATGTTACTAAATTAATGCTACTAACAATGAGAATAGCCACATGCTAAAAACAATAAAGATAAGCACACAATTAACACATGCTTGTCTAACCTAGTATTCTAGCAGCTAATTCCCAACAAGCAATCCCCAGCCAAGGGTTACAACTACGAAAGCGGTAAAAGAGTCGAGTTCAAGCCAATTTACCAGAGCGAGTCTTACGTGTTAGGAGCTCGACTTACCAGCACGGTGACGGGACGGTTCACGCTCTGATACCACTGTTGTGTGGTCGTCCTGTTTCCACCGCTCCAGCCATCGACAACGGAAGCTCGTCTTTGTGAGAGCCACTGTGAAAATTGCAGGTGTCGTTCGGCGATGATAAAAGTGAAAGTGTCCAGTATCCAATGGTGGGCCAAATCGATGGAGAAATGTTGGAAAATTGGCCCAGTCCAATTACCTATCTCATCTCAGGCTCGTGGACGTCTCGGCCCAATCTCGTCTGGCCTGGCCCTCACACTCAATTTACCTAGCAAGATTTATCTAGACCGTTGATTTAGGGTTAAATCTCAACCACTCATCCTACACCATAAGTACTCCTCACTTGCGTGGTTTGGGGATGACGAGGTGCAATCCGGGAAGCGGGCTGAGGAACCAGGGTCGCCGACTTTGACCACCATCGAGTCGTGACTCACCGAGGGTACCGGGTTCAAGGTCGATCTGAGCCGACTTCGTGTCCCTCTTCGAAAATCGTCCGGTCAAAAGGGAGGTTTTTTCGTTCCTCCTCTTCACTTTATTATATTTCAGCTATTACACTTAATATGTTCATTGTTAAAGACACTGAAATTAATCCCTGTGATCACCATTGCTTTGTGTATGAGCTTTCAGGTTGATTTGGGACTGATACGGGCTAAATCGAGCGATTAAGAGTGCTGTTGGGATCAGCCCGAGAGTTCGGCCAGCTGTTTGGGAGCCCGGTGGTATGAGAAGCACCCCAGCAGGGCTTGTGAGGATTGAAAGCGGTCAGACGAGCTTCCGCTGACTGCCACATAACAATCTTCTTTCTATAATCAACCTAATAGTGATCTCAATTTTATTAGTTACCTTCTTTTTCTTCTTGATGAGCTCCTTAGGCACGGCATTTTGAGATATCAAGCTCATTTTCACCTAGCTGACCCTAGAAATGCATGCAAGATGAGTGAACCTCAGCAGCTTAAAACCAACCAATCAAATATTATAATTTTTTTGTGCGCACCTTCACTAGAGCAATTGGCTGAGCTAAAAAGGAATCAAATCAAAATTTGGGAACAAACTAAAATGAGAAATTGTTCTACGGAAGTATAAAGATGGTGAAATTTCAGTTGGGCAAAATTGAACATCAATGGAATTTTTTTTCTTCTAACAGATTAATTAAAGCATCATCAAATTGCCCAAGGAATGTGTTTCTATAAATAGCGTAAGAAAAAAAAAAAAATGAGAAGCTCACGAGATTACCAAAGCTACGAATTATTCCGACCACGAAGGTTGAGTGGGACGCGGCGGAGCCGTGGAGCTAGGGTTTCGCCTTGGAAGAGGTAGGGTTTTGCAGGTCGAGGTGTAGAATAATTATTCCTACATGGAATATCGAAGCAATGGGCTTTGAGCAATTTGTATATTGGGCTTTGGGTTTTTTGTAAGTTGTTTCCTGGGTTTCATTGTTTCAGTTAATTTTTTTAATGGGCTCATGCAATTGCGTCCATTATACATTTTGTTTTTAAATTACCATTCACCAATAAAATTTTATTTATTTATATATATATGATGTTTTTATTTTAATAATAAATAACTCACCTCACCTTTATTATGTATAATAAATGATTGTAACAAGATATAGGGTCAAAGTAGTCATTTGTAGTTGAAGTTGTCATTTGTATCTTTTATTGTTAAAAGTGTTACTTTATATTTTGCACCTTTAGTCTTAACCCTATACTATATAAGCTACATTGTAAAAACCCTAATTCAATACAAGTTCATTTTCTTCTTTTTCATATCCGCTCTCTCTCTCTCTCTCTCGTTCTCTATCTCTTCAATCTGAATTCATAGATCATATTATGGTATCAGTCGCCGGATTTTGATCTGTTTCTGGTCGGCAAATTCCGCTGTTACATCGATTTTCGTTTTCGATCTTCCTGTCGTCTTGATTTCTTCGATTATTTCATCGATTTCTCGTCGATTTTTTTCAGATCTGCGAGTTTCCTCTCCAGATCTTCATACAATTTTGAATCGATCGATTCTCAGTCGATTTCTCTGTGATTCTCTCATTTGCGATTTGTTTTGCACAATCGATTTCACCGAATACACTATGGCCGCCTCCTACAACGCATCTGACGATCCGACTTCACCGTACTACCTGCATGCGAGCGACAACCCAGGCGCCTTGATCGTAGCCGAACAGTTTAATGGCGATAATTATGTGTCGTGGTCAAGAGCTGTATCCATGGCGTTGAGTGTGAAGAACAAGTTGGATTTCATTGACGGCACGATCTCCGCCCCAAATCCAACTCAGAATTCGTCGCTCTCACTGGCCTGGGTCCGCGCGAACAATCTGGTACTATCCTGGCTCTTGAACTCTGTCAATAAGGATATTCGCCAATCCCTGCTATTTTTCTCGATTTCTCAAGAGGTATGGGAAGAAATTCGTTCTCGTTATGTTTTATCTAGCGGTCCTAGGGTTTTCCAATTAGAAAAATCTCTCAGCACAATTGATCAGGCTAATTTGTCCATTACTCAATACTATAATGCCTTTAAAACTCTTTGGGATGAGTATATCACTTACAGACCTGTTTTCAAGTGTACTTGCGGTGCTTTTACAAACTGTACTTGTAATATCTTTGAAGCCATGACCGCTGCACAACAACATGACTCTGTCATGAAATTTTTAATTGGCCTTCATGAGTCTTATTCATCTCTCCGCAGTCACTTCTTATTGTCTAACCCCTTGCCAACCCTAACTACTGTATACTCACTTCTCCTTCAAGAAGAAAGCCAAAGAACACTATCAAATAATACTAAAACACTTGAACCTTTGGCTATGTTAGCAAAATCTAATACTCATCATCAGTCCTTCTATAAACCACCCAAACACACCTCTACAAAGGACAAACTCAGACCTAAATGCACCCACTGTGGCCATTTAGGTCATACTGTTGAGAGATGTTTTCAAATAATTGGATATCCCCCTAACTGGTCTCATTCTAAGAATCAAAGGTCCAATGCACCTTCTGCTCATGCTGTTCTATCAGAATCACATGTGCACTCTGATACTCAAACTGATGATACTTCAATGACTAACAGTTTCTTCAATGAGTTTTTAGCATTTAAGAAATCTCACGAGTTGAAGCATCACACTTTTTCTTCTCCTGTGGTTGCCACTGCATATACTGACAGCTCAGGTATATCTACTACATTTTCTTGTATGGCAACTAGATCTATGTCTAGGAATACATAGATTCTTGATACAAGAGCTACTGATCACATGATATGTTCTCTTGATTTATACACAGCTGATATTTTACCTGCTAATATCAATGTTAACTTGCCTAATGGGAATCAGACTACTGCTCTTAACATTGGCACTGTCACTCTGTCTGACTCTTTGACACTTCATAATGCCTTATATGTGCCATCATTCTCATTTAATCTGATTTCTGTATCCATGTTAGCTGCATCCAATAACTGTGTGGTCAAATTTTTGTCATCCTCTTGTATCTTACAGGACCTGACAAATCACAAAATGATTGGTTTTGCTGATCTTAAGGATGGACTTTATCATTTGAAACTTGACAACCCCTCTGCATTGATTAATAATTCATTTACTTTTCCATCCAATGTACAAAATACCACACATACTCTTGTTGTTAATGAGAATGTAAACTCTCATTTACCTGTAAAAGCTGTTGACTCTGATACAATGTTGTGGCATCATAGACTTGGACATCTTTCATTTTCCAAACTGAACACACTGGATGTAATAAACTCCCCATGTAAACATTCTGTTCCATGTGATGTCTGTCACTTCTCAAGACAGAAAAGACTACCTTTTCCAAATAGTATCTCTACTTCTGATTATGCTTTCCAACTTATTCATTGTGATATCTGGGGACCATTCTCTGTTACTTCTCATCTTGGATACAAATATTTTTTAACTATAGTAGATGATTTTAGCAGAGTAACTTGGGTCTATCCTCTTGTTCAAAAGTCAGAAACCAAAACTCATTTATCTCATTTCTACAATATGGTTTTGACTCAGTTTGAAAAGAAAATTAAATCTATCAGAACAGATAATGGTTCTGAATTTTTTCTGCATGATTTTTACACTCAACATGGCATATTGCATAAAAAATCATGTGTTGAAACACCTCAGCAAAATGCTAGGGTTGAAAGAAAACACCAACATATTCTTCAAGTAGCTAGAGCACTCCTTTTCCATGCTCATTTACCATTACATTTCTGGACTGATTGCATTCTCAGTGCTGTTCATATCATAAACAGGATACCCTCATCAGTTTTGCAAAACAGGTCACCCTTTGAAATGCTTTTTAATAAACCCCCCACTTATGATCATTTAAGGGTTATTGGGTGTCTTTGCTATGCCTCAACTTTACAATCTCACAGACATAAGTTTGATCCAAGGGCTTCTAAATGCATACTACTTGGATATCCATTAGGTTGTAAAGGATATACCCTATACAACTTGGATACCAAGAAAATGTCAGTCTCCAGAAATGTTATATTTTATGAGAATGTATTTCCTTACAAACCTGAAACCTTTTCTCAGCCAAATATGCCCCTTTTTCCTACTCCTCAGACTGATTTATATGATTTTCCACCAGTCAACACATCTTCCTCTCAGAATCAACTCATTTCTGACCCTTCTCTTCTATTACCCAATACTAATCTTACCACAGTCACTCATATATCTCCCCCTCCTTCTCCTACAAACAACACCAATTCCCAATCCCCTAAGAAAAGAAAATCAACAAGAGTTTCTAAAGTCCCAGCATATCTCAGTGTTTACCAACATTCTTCACCCACTTAATCTTCCAACTCACTTCCTGATTCTTCTTCTAACTCAGTCCTTACATTCTCAAGCAATTCTGGGACATCAAAATATCCTATTTCTGATTATCTGTCCACATCATCTTTATCTGAAACACACTCTTGTTTCACTGTATCAATAACCTCTGCATCAGAACCAAAAACATACAAACAAGCTGCTTCAAATCCTCTTTGGCAAGAGGCCATGCACAAGAAATCACTGCATTAGAACAAACTCATACATGGCATTTGACTGAACTTCCAAAAGGAAAGCATTGCATTGGTTGTAAATGGGTTTACAAAATAAAATATAAATCTGATGGCTCCATTGAGAGATATAAAGCTAGGTTAGTTGCAAAGGGCTATACCCAAGAAGAAGGGATATATTACTTTGATACATTTTTCCCTGTTGCAAAACTAACCACTGTCAGATTTTTAGTTGCATTAACTGCATTAAAACATTGGCATGTGCACCAATTAGATGTTACAATGCATGTTTACATGGTAATCTTCATGAAGAGGTGTATATGCAGCCTCCTCCTGGATATTCTTTACCTCAAAACAATCTGGTTTGCAAATTAAATAAAAGTCTTTATGGCCTTAAGCAAGCCTCAAGACAATGGTTTCAAAAGCTTACAAACTGTCTCATTCTTTATGGCTTTACTTAGTCTATTGCTGATTGTTCTCTGTTCTTTATGAATGCATCTGGTTCTATTACTATTTTATTAGTCTATGTAGATGATATAATTGTTACAGGGAATAATCTTGATCATATAACATCCATAAAGTCTCATTTGGATACCTGTTTTACTATTAAAGATCTAGGGCAACTTAAGTATATCCTTGGTTTAAAATTTGCTCATTCTAATATCTGATTTATTATCTGATCCATCTGAGTATAGGAGATTGGTGGGTAGACTTCTTTACTTAACAATTAGCAGACCTGATATTGCTTTTTCTATTCAAAGTTTAAGTCAATTTATGTCTAAGCCTACACAACAACACATGCAATCAGCTCACAGGGTGCTCAGGTATGTGAAGCAGACCATTGGTAAGGGACTTCTTTTCAGTGCTGATTCTGATTTATCTTTTACTGCTTATTCTGACAGTGATTGGGCATCCTGTCTTGACACAAGAAAAAGTGTAACTGGCTACCTTATTTTTCTTGGCAAATCATTGATCTCTTGGAAATCCAAAAAGCAACCAACAGTGAGCAAAAGCTCTGCTGAGGCAGAATACAGAGCTCTTGCATTCACCAGTTGTGAAATTTAGTGGTTAGCTTCTTTATGTGAAGAATTGGGAATACACTTATCTTCTCCTGTTTCTCTGTTTACAGATAGCAAAAGTGCATTAGCCATGGCCTCAAACCCTGTCTTCCATGAGAGGACTAAACATATTGAACTAGATTGCCACCTCATAAGGGAGAAGATAGCAAAAGGCCTCATTCAACTCCATCACATCTCCACAAAAGAACAGCTGGCAGACTTTCTCACAAAGCCTCTCCCAGGCCCTATATTTCAACACCTCATCTCCAAGATTAGCATGCCCAACATCCATGCTCCTCTTGCGGGGGGTAACAAGATATAGGGTCAAAGTAGTCATTTGTAGTTGAAGTTGTCATTTGTATCTTTTATAGTTAAAAGTGTTACTTTATATTTTGCACCTTTAGTCTTAACCCTGTACTATATAAGCTACATTGTAAAAACCTTAATTCAATACAAGTTCATTTTCTTCTTTTTAATATCCGCTGTCTCTCTCTCTCTCTCTCTCGTTCTCTATCTCTTCAATCTGAATTCATAGATCATATTAGATTGGTTTGTGAATTTTTTTAGTGGTTTTAAAATTGCATTGTTTTTTGGTTTGACTCGTTTAGGTTATATTTTGAACGTCACAATTTTTAAAAGAAATTAAGAAAATTATAGTGAACATGTAAAAGGGTCTATAACTTAATTGATGTTCAAAAGATGGTTATAAAAGGCATATGACTAAAAAGATATTTTATTTTTGTTCAAATGTGGCGTTGGGATTATGACCTTTTATCATATTTGAATAGTCGATCCAGTATTATACTTGAATTCATAGGCTTTGAGAGCTTTCGATCTGCTCATCTTGTCTCATTAGAAGTATTATTGCCTATGAGGTGTGCTAAATTGTGATCGACAACTCTGATGATGGCGTCTGTCTGTGTGACTTCGTCAACAGCTTAAGGACTAGTGTGGATCGAGAGGTGTGTTTTGATTTAAGGGAATGTTTATTACATGCACTAGTTTTTTCATATGCGTTGTTTTTATAATTTGGTATTTTCGTTATTGCATTTGTTTTTTAGTGTTTGCTGCCAGTAATCATTTTCTGTGTTGAATTTCTAGAAGTATATTAATTAGAATATGCATATCTCCTATATTATACTTATAATATTTCAATATAGCTTATCAAATTAACAATACTAGTAATAGGATGTCTATTATTCATTAAAATTAATTGTGTTAGAATGATATAATTATCACTAAAAAAGTGGATCCCATCTAAATTTGTATGTGTTCACATGCCAACTCACATGTCTATCCTACACAACACAACACATACCAACTGAGCCAATCCAAAATTTTCCTAATTCATAATTAAAGTTCACATGGCCTTTGTTAAATCCAGCACCAGACATGGACTGGGGTCAACTCCTTCATGGTTTCCATGATTTAACTGATATGTATTTTATACCAACAAAAAATAAAAAATAAAAATAAAATAAAATAAAATGAAGAAATAAATAAAAATAAAAAATAAAAAAATAAAAATTGAATATTTTATATAATGTGGTCAGTCAACGCGAGAGATGAGTAAATTATTGTTCACTCCTATATTGATTTACAAGCAACAAGAAAGTTGAATTTTTTGAAATATATGATGGTCAAGTTTGAATTTGTTTTCCACTAAAACCTTGTAAAAAAATATAGTTATGTTAATTCTAGAAAAAATTAGAATTAATTTTCTTGTGAGGGAGATGGGAAAGGGCTATCATATAGTGGTTATAATTTATAATATTATGATTTAAATAACATAATTTTTCATATTAGTCAATTTGATTATTAGGCGAGTATAGAGATGTAAGCGACCAGAATCAAGCTCGAGTACATTTATCGAGCTGGGTCGATCTCGACTAAAGCCTTAAAGAGAACGAGTCAAATTAATAAAAGTTATATAATAAATTCTAATTTCGAGCCACAATGAGCCGCGTTAATGAAGAACACGTAAAAATTCATATTTTTTTTCTAATTTAACACGCTAAACAGAGTCGACATAACATAATTTTTTAACCAAAATAATACTTATACGGAAAAAATTCATCTATTATTCTAAAAAAATATATCACTTGAATATATAAAAACGTATATCAAACATATAAATTTTACTTTAAATGATATTTTATACACTAATAATTAGTGCCCATTTATTAAAAACACAACCAATACGATCTGACGGTTGTAGTTAGACCTACGCTAAACGAACTCATCTCAGCGGTTCGTTTCCGGGCCATTGCTTCGATGAAAGCGTTGTCGTTTGTCCCACGTTTGTTCCCTCTCTTTTCACAGATTAGAACTAAAGTTGCTATCTCTTTAAGCGACATGCATATCTGTACTTAAAATTCATGTCCCCACAACCACACGCACTAATTAATACGTGTGGCCCACGCACACATGCCCTTGCAATTTACATGTATACATCATTTGATGATAAATTGAATACTGTACATGGTGAATGGTGATTCAAATGAGTCAAAATTTCAATTTTAGTCTTGTTGGTTTGATTTAGTGGCGTTTTTAGTTTTAAGAATCGAATATTTTTGCTGTTCGGTCCTATGATTTTAAAATTCAATACAGTTTCAATCATTTGGTACTGAAAATGTAACAAAATTTAAAATTACATGACTTAAATTGCTTATCAAAAAATAATTTTAAATTTTATTGCAATTTTAGTCATTTGAGACTGAAATTGCAGCAAAATACTAAATTATAGGATCAAAAGATAAAAAAAAATTAAAATTTTGGAACTAAAAATGCTACGTCGTTAAACCAGCATGACTAAAAATACAATTTTGCCTACAAATTAATTCACTTATTCAGAAACAATTATTTCAAATTGATGATTAAATATATTTTATTATTTGTAAGATAAATATATAAAGTGTTATACGTAGTAATATCAAGCAATTTGATATTTAAATTTATAGGGTATTAACTATACTATATATACACATTATTTTTTTGTGACAAAACCACCTTATACATAATTGAAATTTTGATCCCCTGCCCACGGTGGGCAGTGCTCACCATTTTATTTTACATGAAAAACGTATTCTCTCATAAATTTAAATATCAAATTGGTTGATATTACTACGTTTTTCTCATAATACGTTTTTTATGTAAAATAAAATGGTGGGCACTGCCCACCGTGGGCAGGTGAGCAGAATAATTGAACAAACTGAAAAAAGGCACAGAATATAGAAAGGAAAAATTATAAATTATCCCACACTAGTTTTTGCCACAAAACCATCTTGTAGAACAAATTGAATAAAGCACAAAATTTATTTAGCAGATTTTGTAGCGACTTTAGACAGATTAAAAAGAGCGCAAAGTAAAGTTCAGACAACTGATTCTCAAA
>CACSLK010012531.1:5584064-5596150 GCA_902706635.1 Striga hermonthica | reverse complement strand
TTTTTTTTTTTGGTACAAGAAAAGAGGAAAAATCGAGGCCAAGTCCAGAATGCCTAAGTCAGGACATCTCTAGGATGAGAGACACCCAACCGATTATGATGCAACCACATGCTCACCCCTGACGGGGGAGACGCCAGTCTCTGTAAACCGCCCGGACACCTTGCCGCCAAAGAGGCTAGATAATCAGCCACATATAAAGTTTTGATCTAGTAGGGGTGAAATTGGAAAATCCGAATGGATGGTAACTCATGAGTCGTGAGCACAAAATTGGGCCCATGAAGCACTAGCAATGGATCGCCTTATTGTTTTCTCCAAGCTCCATAAACCAAATCACACGTGGCCATGCATAAACTATTGTACAGTTCATACTCTCTTCTTCTAGCTTCCAAATTTCAGTCATTGATAAGTACCATAACTGTTACTATTCAACCATTTGTAAGAGTCGTGTTGATATGGCTCATATATTGATAAAGGAAGGAGGCAGGCTGATGCCTGCGAGCGTAACGGAGAGAACGTAGCGAGGGAAGCAGAGTATTTAAGTAAATTAATATCTTGTAGGGTTATAGTATAAATACATGGTGTATTGATGTATTTCAGACGATTGAGAATAATAAAGATCCCTCAGCCGCCGTGGACGTAGGTGTTAGTTTTTTGATTAATTGTTGTCCCACATCGGATGTATACCAAAGATGTGTAGGATCTTATTAGTATAAATAGGTCCCTTGCCTTTGGGTTACAATTGCACCTTATTCTATTCTCTCCTATTTAGAAGGAAATCCTTAATTAAGGAAATCCTATTTTGTGGGTTATTTAACCCTAGTTGTATTTTGTTGGTGAGTTTAGTAAATTTGGCGTTGCGGTTGGCGGTGCCCGGAGACGTAGGCTATTTTCGCCGAACTCCGTTATCAATTTTTGTGTTCTTTTTATTTCTCGTCTTTTATTTGTGTTGGCTTATTTTGGAGTAGTACTTGCCATATTTGTTGGAGGGGTATTTTTGTCCGCTGCGCTTGTTGTGATACCCCAACAGTAGGCACATTGCCGAACTACGTAAATCTTGTGTTGTTTACTTTTCTCGTTTTTTAATTCGTATGCTATATTGTCATTTTTTCTCAACAAGTTGCGTACTAGTTAGCTGGCTGTGTTTGGTAAGCATATAAGCTAGCTTATAACCTTCATGTATTCAAATAAAATTATTTTGGTAGGACGAACTTTTTTAAAAAATACTCAAGCTTATCTCATAATCTTCCTTAAGTAGCGAATTTTCAAATAAGTCGATTGAAAACTTTATTGTTGCAAGCTTATCAACTATTAACTTTACCAAACACTTTTATCATATAAACTAGTTTTCCAGCCATAAGTAAGCAACCAACTATAAGCTCAAAATTAAATTAAAAGCAATAAGCTAACTTATCAAACTAAGTCGATCTATATACCACTAAGTTTCTTAGGTAGGTACATATGATAATCTAGAGCTATTCAATTAAACGAGCCGCTCGTGAGCTCGGTTTGACTCGATTCGTTAAGGCTCAAGCTGTTAAACTAATCGATAAAGCTCGTTAAGACTCGAAAATATTTAATGTGTCGTCTCAAAATTACGTTATCAACATATCGTACATATACATGCATACCGATTCGCTAGGATGATGAAAGCACGTTTAAAGTTCCAAAAGTTTGACAATAGTACAATAATTGTTCAATGAAAAAAAAAAGAAGATAGTTGGTTGACTTAGTTGAATTATTGGCTCCGACCAAAAGAGAATCCATTTGTGTAGTCGGAGGCATCATAAGTGAGTTCCCCATTTTCTCACTCGAAAGAGAAGAATGGGCTACAGGTGGGGGAGAGATCACCTGTCCACAGGTACAGGGTATGAATCTACTCTCTCCAATGAAACGATTCAAACTCGAATAACTCGAGAACATTCTAATGAATGGAAAAAAACTGTTGATCTTTTGCTCTATACTGTTGTTCATGATCCCATTAATCTTCTTTGCTAAACCTGAGGCATAAAATGTGGGAAGACTTTTTGATTTGTCACATTGCCATATCGATAACATTAAACTGTAAATCGGTAGGTCTTTTGTTAGTCCGACATATGTATATATATTATATATATTTTATTTCAAATATATATGCATAGTTTCACTATAAAATGTCACTTTAAAAAATAATATAAATATAACATTTGATATATATATATATATGTAAATATCATGGAAAATGACACTTGAATCTCAACCACATTAAATGAGATGTGAAATATGGTGTTTGTAAAATAGAACATGTATGATGCATATATTGGTCCCTCCCACTATAACAGAGCTTATAACCCTAAACTTACAATTACATTAATTTGCTCTCATAAGCCATATGTATATATTTTGAATTTTATACAAATTTTTAATTGTCCACAAATAAGATGTGTATTGAGGCAAAGCCACTAAATAGAGAGATTGTGGCTAAGAGAAGAGGATTGCCCAAAACCACCAACATAATCAATCCATGCAAATTAGTGTTGAGAAAATGTACACCACTCACTTGTGTATATGTATGTATATCATAAATTTTATCGAGGGCATTCATGAATTGATGCAATCACATGTGTTTTAAACATATTCAGGTCAAAATACGTATCAATCAGCGTTCACAAATAATTGTAAATGGCTCCATAAATCGCGTCACAAAATAATTTCGTACCAAAATAATTGTATTTATTATCATAAGCTAAATCAAGAATAATATCCATTCAACATGGTGTGCCTCCCGAAAAATACTTAAGTGTGCCAGGGCCTTATGTGAATTACATCTCCTCTAAAGCCGTGTGAGATGTAAGGAGGTAAGTATTTTTTTTAAATAGGACATGTGTCCCATTTTTATTGGGTAATGATTTTCATTTATCATATTATATAAATTAAATTATCATTCATATTTTGTATCAAAAAATAAAAATAAAAATACCAAAATTCATAATTTTTCATTCTCTACAAATAGAGACCACATTTGATATTTTTTTGAACACAATTAATTTATCATTTTTTACAATTAATTTATCTTATTGGAAGATTATGACGCAAATCTATAATTAGATGAATATGTTACATAGTAAGATGAACATGTTATAGAGTAAGATGAACATGTCATAGAATAAGATGAAAATGTTATATTTTCACATATGAAATTTAGATGAACATATTCTAAAATAAGATGAACATGTTACATAATAAAATGAACATGTTATAGAATAAAATGAACATGTTACATAATAAAATGAACATGTTATAGAATAAGCTGAACACGTTACATACATAATAAAATGAACATGTTATAGAATAAAATGAACATGTTACATAATAAAATGAACACATTATAGAATAAGATGAACATGTTATAAAATAAGATGAATATGTATTATTTTTAATCTGCAATCTGTAACATGTTCATCTTATTTGAAAACATATTCATCTTATTATGTAACATGTTCATTATATGTCAGTATAATAAAATAATTACGAAAAAACAAAAAATTAGTTGTGTTCAAAAACCTATCAAATGTGGTCTCTATTTATAGATAATGAAAAATTATGAATTTTGGTATTTTTATTTTATTTTTTTAATATAAATAATTAATGATATTTTAATTTATGTAATATGTCTCATTTTTCAATTAAAAAAAATAGGAATGTACACTTCTCTTAATTTTCTAGTTTTGGAGGTGAGGGGCGCGTGCAAAATGTGCCGTGCGTAGTACTACTGGTGCCTCCCAATCAAATCACATACATATTCCTTGTTTAAAGACATTCCAACTTATAAAAAACCAAGAAATGCATGTGGTTTTTTGGAAGTGATTGGTCTTTTTCAGATTGAAAATATTCCTTATTGCTCTCTACCTTTTCCCACTTTGGAACTTGAAAAGATAATAATGTGGCTTTCAACATCTTCCTTATTCTTCTAGTATTTTTGCTCTTAGTCCATTTTTTTTTTTTTTTTTTTCCACCTTTACATGTTTTTTTTTTTTCGAAACGATAGACACCTAATTTACATGTCTACTATGACTAAAAAATAATAATTATAAAAATACATATTAGACAATTCAACTTAGAAACTGATAACAAACATAAACCACAAATAAACAGTTTATAAACAGTAAAATATATATATATATATATACATATAAATATGTAAATAAAAGAGGATTTGCAAGTAAATGGTGTAATTTTCCCTTTCCTGTACAGTTTGAGTAGATTTTTTCAAATGGGCCTTAAGTACAGACAATATTTTGGTTAATAGTTATGTGTCTTCTCAATGAATAATACAGAGCCCAGCCCAAGTCCCTTGGATATAGTCCATAAAATAATCAGAAAATTTTCATAAGTCTAATTTAAAACACACCACAAGTTAGGCCCGCAGACACAATTTCATCTTTATGAATGTATCTTTAGTAGATACAAGACATTTCAAGCCCATTGGCTATAATCTAAATTACACTATTTACCATCAAATTTTATTTCATTTTTATTTCATTTTTATAACTAATCATGTACTTGTGATTAAGGATGAAATCGATCGGAAACGGTCGAAAAGCTCCTCTATTGTTTTCTACTTTTATATTTGAATACGAACGCGGAAGCGGAAACGGTATAGCCGGAAACGAAAACGAAAACGAACTTATGGTATTTCGAAAACGAATCAATTCGAGCGGAATTATGTCGAACACGGCCGGTGTACGAAAATTCAATACGAAATACCGACCCACGGTGCACAACTTTAAACATGTGAATGACCAAACTAACAAGTGCATGATTTAGTTCAAGTGCACATAATAGTTAACAGGTGCATGACCTAGGGTATTAACTCTTAAGTATCATCATAACTCACAAGTCTAGAACAAGCAATGAAGCAATTAATAGGACACAAACATTTACAGTTCATCAGCATCATCCATGATGTCAGGATCACTTTCCATGTCCTTTGCTTCCTCATTGTCCACCTCATTGTCCTCATCTCCCTCCTTGTTATTTTCCTACAAGTTTGTAAAAGTTATTAAAATTGTCCTCAGCACCAATATAAAGTCAAAATTGAATTTTGCATAATAAAAATTTTCACCCAGGTTCTCAGGTCTAGTATTAAAAGATATTAATAGCTCGACATGCTTCTGGAATAACAAAGAAAATAGGTAGAACAATCAAAGGCTAACACTTAGAACATTTTAATTCACTGCAACTTCACAAAAGCAGGAGCCAGCATCCTCAATTTCTTTACCACACATATGCTAGGCATAACTAGTGAAGATTACAACAAAGTCCAATACTACCAGAGGAAACAATCAATAAACATACCTCAATTTTCAGTTTAGCCACAACATTAGTTAAAGCGTCAACCTCAAGATCACTCACAATTGATCCAAGCTTTTTAGAATCTGAAAAAAAATAAGAAAGCAAAAATTCAATGCATTATTCAGCTGCAATTACAAGTATCAAACTAAAAAAAAAAAACAAGTAAAACGAGCACCTTTACTTGCTGCAGCAACCCAATCCTTTGTGCAAATTAATGCCTGTACCATCTCGGGATCAAGTCGAGTGCGATAGGGATCAACAACACGGCCAACAACACTAAAAGCAGACTCGGATGCTACTGTTGACACTTGTATGGCCATTACATCCCGAACAATTTGTGAAAGGATAGGATACTGCTCTCTCTTGTTTTTCCACCATGCTAAGATGTCAAACTCACCACTAAGTTTCAGTAGTGGTTCTCCAATATACATGTCCAACTCATTTGACTCACCATACCAGGTTCACTTGCTTCATATAAGAATTCTTCTAAGTCATGGTCTATATTTTCCATTAATATATCAGTTGTGTTACTAGGTCTGGGTGCAGCCCCTTCTCTAGTTTTCTTTGATGATGCAGCAATATTAACATAAAAGTTGTACAGTTTCTTTACCACACTAACAAACTCATCAAGTTCAGCTTGATAATAACCACCATAGAACTTCTTCATGTAGTATTCTATCAGCCTTTTCTTATACCTAGGGTCAAGAAAACAGGCTACAGCTAGAGCAATGTTGGACTGATCCCAATATTTGTCCAATTTTGACTTCATAGAAATTGTCATTTCTCTAATTGTATTATTTTCATCATAGAGTCACTCATCAAGCAAGACCTTGATATCACAGAAATCTCTATAAAATAAGTTTGCAGTAGGGTATGAAGTGCCAGAGAGAATTTCAGTGAGATCATAAAATTTCTTCAAGCAACCATAAATTGTCAATGCATTGTCCCATTCAGCAGAAGATGGAGAAATCTTGTCATACTTACGGCGATCTGAAGACTTCAGCCTAATAAATGCATCCTTGTAGTACAAGGCATCTCGCAGCATTAGGTAGGTAGAGTTCCACCTTGTTGAAACATCCATTTGAATACCCCTCTTTGTATCCAACCCAGCTTCAGTGGCACACTTCATAAGCTCTTCCCACTACAATGGAGACCCTTTCACAGCTAATACAAGTGATTTGATCTTGCTGAGTGTTCCTGAAATGACTTTCAACCCATCTCTAGCAACCAAATTCAGAATATGGCATGCACATCTTACATGAAAAAAATATCCCATCACAAACTAGGGAACCATTACCATTGTCTTTCAAATCTGAAATTATATCATTGACAGCCACTTCATTTGAACTAGCATTATCCAAAGTCAGAGCAAACAGTCTATTTTCAATGTACCATTTAACCATAACTTCAGTGAATGTTTCAGACAACTTTGCACCAGTATGTCTACCTTTTACATAGAAAAAACCAATAATTCTCTTTTGCATATGCCAATTATCATCTATCCAATGAATAGTAACACACATGTACCCTTTGTTTTGGCATGAGGTCCACATATCCATTGTTGCACTAAAGCGGCACTTCATAGTCTTCAAGTATGCATACAAAATTTCCTTTTCTTCAAGATATCTGTCCATTATTTCTTTCCTAACAGTGACACGGGATTTTATCGGAAAGCTAGGACGGAGAGATTTGATGAAATCAACCAAATACTCATGCTCAACTATATTGAAAGGATATTCGTGCATGATTATTGCCAAATTTAATTTCTTCAAGCTAGCTTCTTGGTCAAATCTGTAAGGCTGAACATGAGCAATTTCAGAACCAGGGTTCTTACCAACTTTAAGTTGTTGTTGTCCCTTCACAATACTGTGTTTTGAAAGTAAATGGTGCTTGAATGAAGTTGTGCCATTGATGCCCTCTGCTCTGTATTTCTGCTCACACCTAGAGAAATTGCAGTGTCCCCACAACTCCTCAACTAGCTTTCCTTCCACCTCTACATACTCTTTTTTCTTGGTGAAATAACTCCAGACCCACGATGTCAATTTCTTAAACCTCTTGCCAGAAAGGCGAGCCTGCTCATCATCCTCTTGTTCATCATTGTCGACATTAATTGGCACTTGAACCTGCTCTGTTGCATCACTCTGAACTGATGCTGCCACTGATCCTAGCACTGATGCTACTGTAGCTGGACTTTCACAAGTTCCACTAGATGCAACACTTTGAGATGCTTCCCTTCTACTCCCTGGTCCTACCAACAGCCAAGTGAAACATTGCTAAATTAGAAAAAAAAAAAATATAAAATAGCCAAATAATCTAGCAAAAAGATACACGGACGACAAATCACCTTAACATCTATTGGTAGGGTGCAGGTTACTAACATAACAGCATGGGATAGGCATGCAAATAGCAACACATACATTAATTTGGAACCTGGTAAGCTCACTTAAAGCAGTCCAATACTAAAATTAAACTTGTTTAAAATGTATAACTTCAAATACTAGTTTTTTTAGTGTTCCATCCCGTAAGGTCATTTGAAAGCAAATTTAATATGATAATATGCACACCACTTTGAGGTCAAGTAACAGCTGTTACAGTTTTGTATTTAGGGTTGAAACTGAATAATAAGCCTTCAATAGAGGAAAACAATTTAACAATTTAACAATGAGGCAATATGAAGACACACTTTTAAATAGAAGCACTACCAATCCTCCAGATTAAAAGATTATATAGCCGCATTGAGTAAAAAATAACATTTTAATCACAGGTTGTGAGATAACAACTGAACAAGAGTTACACAGTCTCTATATAATACATTAGGGATTCCTTTGTTGAACAAAATGAAGCAATTGAATGTAAAAGTGGCATTCTGGAGAAGTTCTCAAAGTACGAAGAACAACCGAATATTTTAATTTGCTCCCTCATGGCCTCACCAATTTCTTAAAGACGGTCACTTCTTCGCACAAACTTTGAGATTGCCATGGGTTCATAATACAGAAATAGAAGTTAACCTAACGGTTCCACAGGTTACTTGGACTTCAGCAATTTTTAAGAGAAATAGGAGGAAAAAAAAAAGAATCATTTTCAATTTTATATGTATGATTCATGTTTGTACAAGTCACGAAACAATACAATTCAAGCCAATAGATTGTTCATAAACAATACTAACAATACAATTCAAGCCAATAGATTGTTCATAAACAATACTGAATAAGCCTGATGAATTCAGTGGTAGGAAGACGAACCTGCTGTTGGAGACGTCGTTGCTGCCTGTACGGGCGGCGGCTCTAGAAGGCTACGTACACTCTTCATCTTGGGCTTGCTCCCCTTGCCCCCCTTCGTTCCAGGAGCAGAAGCACGATCTCCAGCGGGTACCATCGACGCGCGGGGTGGGGAGTGACGACCGGTGGCCGGCGGGGTGGGGAATGGCGACCGGCGGGGTGGGGAATGGCGACCGGCGAGGTGGGGAATGGCAGGCACGGCGCGAGCCTTGGAAGAAAGGAACGGAGAAGGCAAGTGAGGGAATACGGGAGTGGAGGGTTGTCAACTTGGGCTGGGCTGTAAGTTGGCTACTGGGCCATGTGTGAATTGTGATGTGAGTCATGAGACCTGTAGGGAATAAGGGAATATTGGACCAAATTCGAAACCTTCCGAATTTTAAATACGGTTACATACCGAATATAATATAGAAATGTAGAAATTGGTCGAAAAAGGCCCATATCGAATTCCGCTCTGTTTTCGAATTTTCTGTTCGAATTTCGAACCGAATTCGAATTATTCCGAAAAAAGTGAAAAACGATCGGGTCAAATGTAGAAAACGATGCGATTCGGTCGGGAAATTTCGTTTTCGTTTTCAACCCTACTTGTGATGTCTTAAACGAAACCTAAAAATTATTAGTTTTTTAAGTAATTATATCCAATTTGTTCAGAAAAAGTCCATGGTGAAAAAACGAAAATTTCATCATAGTTTTTGTCACCCACCAAGTCACCTTACCTACATTTGGGCATAAGTAACATTTTGAAAAGAGTCCATTTTGTGAAAAGCTCCTTTAATGCTCATGGTCATTGTGCTAAATTTCTAAGCCTATAGAGTTTGGTCTAAAACTTTACTTTTTACCAACTTGGTAAAGTCTATAAATGTACTTAGTGTTGTTAAATTAAACGAGACTGGCTCGGCTAGCCGAGCTCGAGCTCATTTAAAGCTCGTTTGCTTAACGAGCCGAGATAAGACTCAAAAAGAGATTTTTATATAATTTTCTATAATTTGCCTCGTTAAAGTTCGAGATCCGCTCGTTAAGGCTCGAACTAGACTCGTTAATAGTGATAAATGAGTCGAGCTTGAGTTCGATTTCTAGCTCATGTATTTAATAAATCGAGCTCAACTCCGCTCGATTACAGGCCTAAATGTACTCATATTTCTCTTGAAGTTTGTACTAAATCATAGATGCCCAACCCGCTGATTTCGGGTAGGACCAACGAGTTGAGGGTTTATAAATCCTTGAACCATAAATAGCCGAATGTTTTGCGGTTTTGGTTTTAGAAATATCGTGTTCGATATCAGTTTGAAACCACCAAATTTAATTTGGTCCGCCAACTCGGGTCGTGTTGATCGACTCATTGGACCTATGGCTGCAAACGAGTCGAGTCAAGTCAAGCATTGGACCTATCGAGCATGATTGACTTTTTTTTTAGCTGCTCGAGCTTGAGCTCGATTTTTTAGGCTCGATCTTGACTTAATAAAAATATACAATAGCTCGAGCTCGACTCGAATTTAAAATGCTCGAGCTCGGCTCGAGTTCGGTTCGAAAATGTTCAAGCAATTTTTGTAAAATTACGTTTAAGTGCATATGTTAATATTATATACATATTAATATAAAGAGTATCTTAATAGTTTAACATATATCTCGAGCCGCTCGACAATGCAAAATATGACCTCGAACTCGACTCGAGTTCGTGATCGAGCCGCTCGATATTGCAAAATATGGCTTCGAGCTCGAATCGAGTTCGTGCTTGAGCTGCTCGAGTCTGGTCAAACTCGAGCTGAGCTTTGACTCGAGCGCTCGCGAGCTGCTCGATTCTTGAGCAGCCCTAATTGGGCTGAATGAACCTCAGCTATTGGTCTTGCAACGACTACACGATTTAATAGACAATATCAAAACTATAGTTGTTGGAAACCCAAATCGACCACCCAATTCCAAATCTGACCCAACTCAGGCCGAAACAAGCTCAAAAATTCAATATTTAATCTTATTCAGAAATACAATGGTAAACCTGACAGGCCTAGTTAGTTCAAGACAAGGCTCGAACCCACCGAGTCAAAAATTATTTTTACTTGAACCGAAATCAAGTCGTATTATACACGTGTCCGGTGTTGACCCGTTGGGCTTTCGGATTGACCCTAACCGGTGGGCATATCCACTTATCCTAGGAATTGAGTTATATTAAATTCGAAGCACTTTTCTTGAATAAAAGAATGCTCAAAGCCCGAAAAGAAGCATTAACCCACGAATTAGCTGAAATGTTTTGTTGCAAATGGAATTATCCCAAACAAAAGTTCCTTAAACTTGGCTTCCTTGACTAGAAGTCTAAAGACACACAGTCCTAATTGGCCCATGAAGTATTTCTAAATTGCTCATCAGCCAAACATATTGTTGTTCTGTTTAAAAATTAAATACACAAGAAAGGTAGAAACTTTAGACTTAGCCGCATTTTCAAACCCAAAATCTATGATTATAAATAGTACTCAAGCAATTTAAACTCGTGTTCCTTCCACATTCATAATAATAATAATAATAATAATAATAATAATAATAATAATAATAATAATAAATAATAAAATAAATCCGAGCAAACATAATTTGAGTCAAAGTCCCCAATGGTTTCGAGCCAAAAAAGGCCTCGAGAAATTCGTTCATTTGTGCTTTGCTTCTTTAAAAAAATCGTTCAATTCTTTTTATTAGTAACAATAAATCAAAACACACGAGGTGTTCTGGGAATAGAGCTCACTTGTAAACAGCCTTTAATTTATATACTATATAATAAGGATATGATCTTCATATTTCTAATTCTACCTTAACAATCCAGCTTACTTTTAGTAGTTAAAACTGTTAAATATTTATTATTATAGAAAGTCGACCGAATTAGTACTCGCATTTCGGATTTTTGTTTAATTATTATTATTATTATTTTTTTCCTCTTGTTTATTATTTTGGCCTTGTTTTGAAAATTTATGTGTGAAGTTGTGGAGACAATGAGGGACGATGGAAACTCAAAGAAAAGCAAGGTTTGTATGATTTTATATATATATATTATATAGAAATTGATAAAAGATTTGCATTGCTGATATGTTTTGCTTCAAGGTTTATGACTTTATATATATTACTATTACTATTAAAGCTTTCATGGCCTAAGACAATAGTGAAGAAATGGTTTAAAATCCAGAGCAAAGATGGCGATTTTTGCGCCGATGGCAACGTTTATGAAGGTAGTTCAATCTCTGTAAACGTATATCTCGTCAAATTTATGAATATAACAAGAAAAATGGGATTCTTTTTCTTTTTATATTTTTCTTTCTTTTGAGTTCTTGATGGTTTTCAGATTGAAAATTATCATTTTCTTGATGAATTTGATAAATTTCACTCTTTTATTGCTTTGTGTTGAAAAAAATGTAAGTGCTCTGTAGTGAGAGTAATTGGCACATCTTTAAATACTTTTTGAGTGCTTAATTACCTTCTTTAATATTTTTTTTTTTTTTTTTT
>CACSLK010012531.1:5571887-5581943 GCA_902706635.1 Striga hermonthica | reverse complement strand
CATTTGACGTCGGGTGAGAAAGAAGGTGACGAGCTCAGAAGAAACTCGGATGTGATGGAGATTCTGAAGAAAACGAGGTTCCCACAAGTTCACGATAAGGGCTCACCTTGCACGATTCTTGATCATGAGTATGTAAAATTGTTCTGTATTTTACATATAGCACATTCTCTTCTAAATGTTTACCTAAAAAAATATTATGACTATGTTTGATAACAAAATAAGCTAGTTTACAGTTTATTTTATAAACTTATAATCTTCGTATAATCAAATTAGTTTCATTTGGTACGACACGTTTTTTTATTAAGATTGAGCTTATCATAAGCATCTTTGAGTAGTTTTTCAATGAAGTTCGTTTAAATCTTTATTTTAGCTAGCTTATCAGGTAATTTTACCGAACACTTTTATCATATAAGCTAGCAAAGTGCAAAGAATCTGGTTTGTGTTTGCTTACTTTTCAGCTATAAGTCATAAGGTATAAGTCATAAGGTATAAACTATAAGATCGAAAATCACTTATAAGCTATCAGCTAACTTATTAACTAGTTTTTACCAAACATAGCCTAAAAGAATCTGGTTTGTGTTTGCTTCCAGCCGAATCATATGGCTCGGGGACTTAAACTACAGGATCGCACTTTCCTATCGATGCGCGAAGGCTCTCGTCGAGATGCGAAATTGGAGAACTTTACTAGAAAATGATCAGGCAAACAAATAGAAAATGAAGTTTATCACTTTATTGGATTTTATAAACTTTGCACTTTGCTCAATTTACACAACTCTGATTTTGTTCTTTCCAAAACAGCTGAGAATTGAGCAAAGGCACGGTCGAGTTTTCGCTGGTTGGAGTGAAGGAAGGATATATTTTCCTCCGACTTACAAATATTCGAACAATTCAGACAAATATGCCGGCGAGAATATGCGTCCTAGAGAGAAACGAAGAACTCCCGCATGGTAACTTAACTATTTAAGTTTAAGAATGTCGAAAAAATTAAGGATGTTTTTTCCAAGCTTCACGTTTTTTTTTTTTATATTGTATTTTATTAAGGTGTGATCGTATATTGTGGCACGGATATGGTCTCCACCAACTGTCATATGTTCGTGGTGAGTCGAGGTTTTCGGATCATAGGCCGGTTTACAGTTTATTCTTAGCAGAAGTCGAGTCGACTGGTTTGAATTGTAGCAAGAAAAGCCCGAGTTACTCGAGCTCTCGGGTTTAAGTTGAAGAGCTGCTGCCATCATACTCATATGGATATAGCCATTAAGGATTTGCATAGTTCAGTTCCATCTAATATTTTGTGACCTTCTCTGCTAGACAAGCAGGTAAATTTAAATTATTCATACCTTTAATTGATGTTCTAAATGATATTATTATTATTATTATTGTTGTTGTTGTTGAATATTGCTAATATAATTTTTGTGTTTGCAGGTGTGATGTTTAGGTTATTTAACCAAAGTATGAGGCTTCATGGCAATAGAATCAAGGCCATACTCAATAAGGTGAGTTGTGTAATAATTTTTCTATTGTACATCCATGTTAGGATATGGTACCTTATGATTTCACATGTATTATATTTGTTTCACTTTCATCTTTCTGCATGGTGCAAATTTGGGGCAGGAATCTCAGTCTAATTTATTCATTTTTTTCATTTTTTTTTTATATTCTTTTATGGGTGATACAAGAAATGTACCATGGTCCATGAGCCAAAATTATTATTATTATTATTATTATTATTATTATTATTATTATTATTTTTGGTGAAACAATAACAAAAATGCCAAAAGTGAACACAAATCCAATTTAAATGAAAGATACTCATTGTTAAGGGAAGTTGAAGCTTCTTGACAAGATAAGCTAAGGCAATTACCTAACCAAAAGAACACACACACACACACACACACAAACACACACACACACACACACACACACACTCACACACACACACACACACATAAATAGAGAACCTTATTGCATACTCTTGCATTTAGTATTTAGAATGTCACAATATGTTATGTGATGATGCATTTTCATGTTCACAAATTACAGCCCTCACATTGTAGACTCGTGGCCTTGATTTGCGGTAAACTCGACGCGTGCTGGATTTCTCCTGGCCGCACGATCTTTGGCGATCTGAAGGTCACGGCATTGGATTGTGCAGAATGCACAAAGAATGCTGCATTGTATTGAAATTTTGAAATATTATTGAACATTGCAAAAACCATGATAATAGTGCTAATCACATAATCATGCTTCATGCATTGTATACAATAGAGCAATACCACATATGTTTAACTTGCCCAACACAACATGCCAAAAAGAAAGGGAAGTTTTTGATAGGTAGGAATAGATAGGGGCGCGCAAAAGAAACAATTTTTTCGATACCAAAGTAGATTGAAATGGTCCTGCCTAAAAACGATAAAGTTACAATGATTTTTCTTCACAGGCTATTTAAAACAATGTCATTGTCGGTTTTCATATATTTTTGTTTCAAATCGAGCCATTTAGCCCTATATATATCATAATTTGCATCTTCGAAAACCTTAAATCGCAATTCAAAGTTTGTAATCAGTCTCATCTAAAAATAATACTATTATTTATTGTTTTGAATCGACATGATCTAAACTTATATGTTTAGGTCTGAATGAGTATGATGTCGGACGCATAAGCAAAACCACATGTGCCAAGAGAAACAAATTTCCACCCATTCACCCACCCCTAATTTTTACGGTCATCTTTTGTGGAAGGGTATAATTATTTTTATGTTATAAAGACATATTTTTTAGTTTTTTTCCGCATATTTTTATATTTTATGTTTACTTCATCCAATTCTATAAAATTAACACTTTTGGATCTAATTCCAAATTCACCTAATTTTTTTTTTTTTTTTCTTGAGATATAAAGTTGAGGAAAATGCTACAATTTCGTTACGGAACCATTCCGTCGGAGTTTGTAACCGTTAAATTATGTAACCGTCAGGGATAATTGATCTAGCGGTTACGAAACCTGACGCGATGTTTTCGTAACAGACCGTAGCTACTCCCCAAAATTGAAAGGAAAAACATGAGATATAAAATTGAAAAAAAAAGGCATGTTTGACAATTTGAACAGTCCCCGAAAAAAAAAAATATTCTAAAAAAAATAAAATAAAATAGCATACCCGTACATAAAGACCTCCGTGTTGCGAGGGATCAGGTCCTTGCAGTAGTAACAGCGCTCCAAAAAATCCCCCAATTTCACCGGATTATACCTCCCAGCTCTCACCGGAAACCCGATGCTGAAGATCGCCGATCGAGGCTCTTCTCCGTCGTCTTCAATTCCATCGTTGTCCGCAACTTGGCCGTCGCGATTGCGCGACGAGCTTCCATTCCGGCTGCGCTTCATCGTTATCCTCAAGTAGGGTTTCTTAAACTCTGTGTGTGTGTGTGTGTGTGTGTGAAATCAGAGCTGCTGGGTGTATATATGTGTTTCGACATCCCCATTGTTCACTGTAATATTTTGTCCACAGATTACAAATAATCGCATTGCTTCGAATTGTGTGATTCCTTTTTGACTGAATGTGGATTCACAGAATTATTTGATAGCTGGCGATTGAATTTGATTACTGTAATAGGTTTCAGGTGAATGAAATTCATAAGATTATTGAGCCAGATGATCAGAAACCTTCTTGCAGATTTTACCTTAAATCACTCTCTGTCCATGGAAAAATTGTGTAAATTGCCCTATTCCCTTTGGAATCCGTTCAGGCCGAAACTTCAAACTCGGCTCACACAATACACTATATAAGATGAAAAGTGGAGATTTGATGTGCGAGAAGGAGCTGAAACTTCAAGCGCGATTCACACGACATACGATGAAAAACGGAGATATGATGTGCGAACTGATGTGCGAGAAGGAGCTGAAACTTCAAACGCGGCTCACACGACATACGATAAAAAATGGAAATATGATGTGCGAATGGAGATACGATGTGCGAAAAGGAGCTGAAACTTCAAACTGGACTCACATGATATAAGGTGAAAATGGTGTTCGAAGAGGAGTTAAAACTTCAAACTCGGCTCACACGATAGACGATATAAGATGAAACTCGACTCACATGGACATGAGAATTGGAGATTTGGCGTGCAAGGAGATTTGATGTGCGAAAAGGAGTTGAAACTTCAAACTCGGCTCACACGATACACGATATAAGATGATAATTGGAGATTCGATGTGCTAAAAAGACCTGAAACTACAAACTCTGATGAAACTTCAAATAAGATGAAAATCGGAGGTTTGACGTGTAAAATGGAGCTGAAACTACATACGCAGCTCACACGGTACATGATACACGATGCAAAATCGGAGATTTGATGCGCGGAAAGGAACTGAAACACCAGCTCTGTTTTATTCAAGTCAACAAGAACTTCCACCTAATTCACATATATAATTACCGCAGGACTCGAAACCGGGGTACAACGATCAGACTCTCTTTATTACGCTACTTGGACAAGACGAGTCGATCACTGTACATTACACTGGCTTATAAGCTTCACACATATTTTCACATGACTAGTCCTCTTCTTTGGGACTCTGGCTCCTAAGTAGTTATGCATTCTTCTTAAGCCTCTGCACGCCCTTCACGCTCCTGTCGGGGCCCCTTGAAGAAAAATTCCTCTTCCTGGCTGTTGAACACTTCCTCGACTTCCCTTGCCGGAATTCCAAAGGCCAGCTCCTTAGCCTCCTTCTCCAGGTATTTCATCACATTCTTCCTCCCTAAACAGATCATTTTTTGAGTAAATCATGCATATATTTTTTTGCGAGGGTGTATTAATGAGAAGTTGAATTTAAGTTTGTTCACCTGCAAGACTGAATATTTCGTTGTTCTTCTGATTGATTTCGAAGCAGAGGAGCTGCAGATTCTGATTTTTAGAGGCCACGGCCACAAATGGATACCCAGCTGGCACCACAACAATCATGCCGCGCTTCAGTGGAGCGCTGACCTTTTGGTAGCGTGGGCCCGCACTCGTCTCGCTCGTCTCACGCTGGCTTCCCTGCTCGCGGCGACCCTCCTCTGCCAGGTGGGGACACGCCGTCTCGAAATACCCTTTGCCTTCCAAACACTATCGAAATCTTTGTGGTCTCGGAGTAGTATAACGGAGCTGTCATTGCACCCTACACACAAACATCTGTCATGTTGTTACCATCCGAGTAGTGGCCGAGACATAGAGCTGTTAAATTAAACGAGCTGCTCGTGAGCTCATTAAGGCTCGAGCTCGGGTCAATTCGATAAAGCTCGAAGAGGTGATTTTATGTATTTTTCTATTGTTCAGTTCGATTTTGTCTACGCTCGAGTTCAGTTCGTTCGAGCTTGTTGAACTTGTTAATAATATTGAAAGACGAGTCGAGCCCGTGCTCAATAATAAGCTCGTTAAGATAACGAGTCTGAGCGAACTCAGACTCATAAAGGGCTGAAGCTCGAGCATCATGAGCTTGTTTACACCCCTACGGCAAGACATTTACAGCAATTTTGTCTTAGAATTAGTCATGCCTGAGTGATGTTGGCGACTAAGACACCAATGTTGAGGTCTTTGAGCTGTCGGAAATTGGTGGGGTCCACCTCGAGAAGCTGGCCGTACTCGCTTCTGTATTTCGGCTGCTGCTGGTAAATGTTAACTGTGGATGTGCCCTTGGTCTCACCTGCGAAGGGCCAAATGCCGCCTTTCTCATGGCTCATGGACCTGATTTGCTCGTCCGAGGCCTTTCACTATTACACCTTGCTTCTGCTGTCCAAATATCCTCTGCAACCTATCACTCCTTGTCTGAATCCAGAGTGGGAGTACCAGATTTTAGATCAACCCTGCCAAGAAAAAAAGATAGTCCAACCGAATATTATAGATTGCAATCATTGGATATTCTTACGTTGAAGGCAGCTTCGAGTATTTCGCTGCTGAAGGCTTTGAAGAAAGACTCGGGATTCTCTCCTCCAGCTCCGAAAAATGATTGTTAAGTGTTAATCGTTCATAAGCGCAGAAAGCATATGAAATGGTATTGAAAACTGTTTAATAACTTAAAAGTTTGGGTTATTATTTTGAAAATTTTAAATTAAATTACTCAATTTTGTTACAGAATATATTGAAACCTGGAATTGACGGGGGGTGTTGACCGGCTGGAGAAGGTTAGCCAGGATAAGCTTCTGGTTTTTATCACTGTTGATGAGGTAAGTTGTTGTACCAGAGTTTATCCTGAATATATCTCCTTGTTTGATATTGAAGCTCTCCCTCCCGTTTTGTCTCAATAAACTCACTTTCCCCTTCCTAATTAACCAAGCATAGCCCAAAATAAATAAATTAAGATGTGTCTGTTTAATTTATATTTAAATAAATAATTAAGGTGTATCTTGTTTATTTATATATTCAATTCATAATCAAAAGTCTAATTTAACTTTAATTTATGCCACTATACTTTAATTTATACTTTTACATTTAAATTAAATTTACTTTAATGATTTTATTTTAATGTAAAATCAAAATCCAACCTCCAACTAACTTTTTCAATCAACCATGATTAACTTAAAAAATCCACTTGAGCGGAATATATATATTTGTATTTGAACACACACTAACTATTTGAAAAGGAAAAAATAAAATAAAAACTAAAAAAAAAAAAAACAAAACAAAACAAAGCAAAATTAAGCGATTATACCTTTGGCACCGAAGAGAACAGCATGGGCGTCCCAGTGGTTAGGCACGACCAAGGTCTGAGGATCCGTGACCCGGTAATTCTCGATCCCTCGGAGCACATCCGACCGGTCCGTGAACCTCTGGAGGATCCGAACCTGGCCGTGCTGCGTCTTCATCCCTGTCGTAAAGTGCCGGTCCTTGAAAACGTACGGACTATTACTACTTCCCTTTTCCCTTTCACCACGTGTCATGATATCCTCCTCTTCACTCTCCTTTTGCCGTTCGTACTCCTCCTGGCATCGTTGCCTGCAGTCGTCTTGCCGCTCCAGAGACTGGCGCTGCCTCTCACACGGTTTGGTGCAGTTGCACTCGCGCAGGCGCTCAATCGGGCTCTTGCTGGGCCGTGGGTCTTGGTCTGCAAGGCCCAGAGCTGCTTGGGCTAGGATAAGGCCCAGGAGGGCCAACCCAAATCTTACTCCGAAACTCATGATTGATGTTTTTCTTATTATAATTATTGTTATTTTTTTTTTATATAGTGGAAGTGTTATGTGTAGTTGATGGGAAATGAAGCGTATTGGGTTGCTTGATGTATACTGTTGGCGGGGAGTAAGTGATAGGGATGAGAAGGGTTGCACGTAGTGAGAGATAGTGCCATGTAAGTGAACACGTGTCCATATGACGTGTCCCTCATGCGTACATTTTCGCCGCGTATTGCTACAGGCAGGCAGCATATGCCATGGTTTCAGGACAGAGGAGGTACGCAGGGCGGATCAATCTAAAGTACAGTTGTCTTGCTAAAATTAGAAATTCGAGAAAGGACGATTTAAATGAAAAAATAAAATAAATAAATAAATAAGAGAGAAATTGTCCGACTTTATCCGGAGAAAGGTGAGGCTTGGGAAAAGTTACTGAAATGTGGAATGGAGTTGGGCTCAGTAATAATGGCCATGTGAGGGGAGGATCGCGTTCACGTGACCTGGTATGGTCCCCCAGAGGCCAATATATATATTGTAGTCAATTCGTTGGTATTTCACGCTGTGACAAGTACCTAGTATAATTATCATATTTATTTGATTTGATGTGCGAAAGGCAAGTACCTAGTATAATTATCATATTTATTTGGAAAGGCAAGTACCTAGTATAATTATCATATTTATTTGATTTGATGTGCGAAAGGAGCTGAAACTTCAAACTCTGGCTCACACGATATAAGATATGCGGAGATTTGATGTGGGAAAAGGAGCTGAAACTACGAACTCTGCTGAAACTTCAAACTCAACTCACTCAACATGGAGATTTCATGTGCAGCTGAAAATTTAAAAGATGCAAAACTGGAGATTTCATGTGCGAAAAGGAGCTGAAACACCAGCTCTGTCTTATTCAAGTCAACATGAACTTCACCTAATTTACATATATAGTCACATTCTCTGCAGGATTCGAAACCGGGGGTACAACGATCGGACTCTCTTTATTACGCTACTTGGACAAGACAGACGAGCCAGTCACTGTACATTACACTGCCTTATAAGCTTAAAACATATTTTCACATATGTAGTCCTCTTCTTAGGACTCGCTCCTGAGTAGTTATGCATTCATCTTATGCCTCTGCACGGCCCTCGCGCTCCTGTCGAGGCCCCTTGAAGAAAAACTCCTCCTCTTGGCTATTGAACACTTCCTCGACTTCCCTTGCCGGCATTCCAAAGGCCAGCTCCTTAGCCTCCTTCTCCAGGTACTTCATCACGTTATTCCTCCCTAAAACAAAACATCATGATAGATCATGCATATTTTTGTGAGCGTGTATAATGAGAAGTTGAATCTAAATTTGTTCACCTGCAAGAGTGTATTTTTCGTTGTTCTTTTGATTGACTTCGAAACAGAGGAGCAGCAGATTCTGATTTTTGGAGGCCACGGCCACAGATGGATGCCCAGCCGGCACCACCACAACCGTGCCGCGCTTCAGTCGAGCGCTGACCTTTTGGTAGCGTGGGCCCGTGCTCTTCTCACTCGTCTCACGCTCGCTGCCCTGCTGGCGGCGACTCTCCTCCTCTGCAAGGTGGGGACACGCCATCTCAAAATAGCCTTGGCCTTCCAACACTAATGATATCTTCGTGGTCTCGGAGTTGTAATATGGAGCTGTCATTGCACCCTATACACAAACATCACCAAGTTATTACCACTCGAAAATATGGAGCTGTCATTGCACCCTATATACACAAATATCACCAAGTTATTACCACTCGAATCACCGAGCTGTTAAATTAAATGAGCCCGAGCTCGACTCGTTAAGTCTTGAAAAGATAATTTTCTATATAATTAAATGAGCCCGAGCTCGACTCGTTAAGTCTTGAAAAGATAATTTTCTATATATTTTTCTAGAGTACGACTCGATTTTGACTCGGATTGAGCTCGGCTGGTTCGAGCTCATTAATATGATGGACGAATCGAGTCCGAGCTATAAGCACGTTTAAGTTAACAACGACCCGAACTCGACTTGTCAGTGAGCTCGTTTACAGCAATATTGTCTTAGAATTAGTTATAGTTATGCCTGAGTGATGTTGGCGAGTGAGACTGCAATGTTGAGGTCCTTGAGCTGTCGGTAATTGGTGGGGTCCACCTCGAAGAGCTGGCCATACTGGTTTCTGTGTTTGGGCTGCTGCTGGTAGATGTTGATGGTGTGTGTGCCCTTGGCCTCGCCGAAGGGCCACACGCTGCCTTCTTCATGGTGGCTCATGGACCTGATTTGCTCGTCCGACGCCTTCATTATTGCACCTTGCTTCTGTTGTCCGAAGATCCTCTGCAACCTATCACTCCTTGTCTGAATACAGAGTGGGTGGATTAGATTTAACATCAAGTGAGCTAATAATAATAATAATAATAATAATAATAATAATAATAATAATAATAATCCACCAAAATATTATAGATTGGATATTCTCACGTTGAAGGCAGCTTCGAGTATCTCCTTGCTGAAGGCTTTGAAGAAGGATTCGGGATTCTCTCCTCCGGCTCCGAAAAATGACTGTTAATCATAACTCATAAGCCCAAAAGCATATGAGATAAAACATTTGGAGAGTACTGAAAACTGTGTATACTTTATATCTTACAAATTTTGACTATTATTTAAAATTTTTTAAATTAAAACTACTCGATTTTATTCCGGAATATATCAAAACCTGGAATTGTCCTGGGGTGTTGACGGGCTGGAGAAGCTTAGCCAGGACGAGCTTCTGGTTCTTGTCACTGTTGATGAGGTAAGTTGTTGTGCCAGAGTTTACCCTGAATATATCTCCTTGTTTGATATTGAAGCTCTCCCTCCTGTCTTGTCTCAATATACTCACTATTCCCCTTCCTACATAACCAAGCACAGCCCCCCAAAAAAAAAAAATAATAATAATAAAAAAAT
>CACSLK010012531.1:5543862-5559058 GCA_902706635.1 Striga hermonthica | reverse complement strand
AAAAAAAAAAAAAAAAAATCTGTTGCGATTCTCTGGAGAATTTTGCCCACTCGCCTCAAACTCATCTCTTATATCTCGGCCAAGTCCTCCCCCCCTTCGTCAGATCGCAAATTCTCCATTCTTCCCTGCTCCCTTTCTGTTGCAATTAATTTAGTCGACCTTCTTCCCCGGCGAGTTCCTGTCGTTGCCGACCTCCGGGCAAACCAACTGCCGACGCCCACCATCTCCGGTAACCTGCTCGTCGTCGTTCGTCGCTTGGTCTCAGCCGCCAGTCGTAGCGATTAGCCTCTGTCTGTTTGTGAACCTGCTGTGTTCAGCAACTATCCATTGAGGCTTTCGAGGAGTCCCAATTCCATCGTCCGTTCGTTTGAGTCTCGTCAATTCGTCCGTTTCCAACCAAACCCGTGGATTCCAGAAGTGAGGTAATCGTCAAGCTTCCTGGTTACGTTTCGTACTCGATTATTATCGTGAATCTATCGTGTTCGTGGATCTGGGTTGGTTGATTTTTTTTGATTTATTTCGGTTTTGTTCGTATCGTTCGATTTTGGGGTTTCGTGTGATTTTCGTGAATTTTTGGGAACTCTCATGTTGCTGTGACTGTTTTGTATAAATTCGGAGTCTTATCTTGCTATTTCGAGCCGTCGTTAAATTGTTCAAGTCGTCGTTTATGTATATGTGTCCGGTTGGAGCCGGTTATGTCATTTTGTTTCGTTTCTCGATTCTTAAAAACCCATTTTTATGAAAATTTGGAACTTTGAAAAATTATTTACTCATCTCTCGATGGCCAGTTACCATCGGAATTGCTGTCATAGAGTTCGATTGTGTTTTTCCAGATTTCTGTTTCATTGTCGCAGCCTCTGTTCGACTTTTGTTGTTGGCCTATCTGCACGCTTTAGTTTTCAATTAATAGAAATAGTTTTCTCTAAGAGTTGCATACTGGCGTGTAGCACAGTGGTAGCTATGCTTCACTTTATGTTAGAGGTTCGGTGTTCGAACCTGGAGGGCTGCAGTTTTCCTTTCATTTTTTTTATTATTTCCAGCCACATCTCCTTTAAGGGGCGCGGGCTGTGTTCGGCCCAATTTTGGCCCGCGCAGCCCATTTCCTTCTCAGCAGCTGGTGGCCCGCGTTTGAGCCCGCGCCCATCAGCATTGTAGTGTTGGGCTAGGCATTAAATTTGAGCCCAAATTAGGAAGGCTAGGCCCAGTTTTTGTGGCTGATTTATGTTCAGCGCGGCCCAGTCCATTTTAAGTCAATTTTGTGTTCCAGAGTCCGTTTTTTCGTACCGATTTTAATTTTAAAAATATCTTTAAAAATAATAAAATTTTGGAAAAATTATTTTAAGTCTCGAAACTTCAATTTTGTCCTCCGAGTCATATTTTTCAAAAAATAAGAGAGTTCCAAGTCCACGAAAAATCCGATTAAAACCCTTAAGCCTTAATTTTTATTAAGTATGGGTTTTGTGTTAAATTCGAGTAGTGAGATAGATTATTTATACATTATCTCGCTTAAATGTAGGTGTTTGAGAAGTCGAGCCCTCGATCTACGTGCTTGCTTTTGTGTGAAACTCTACCCCGATTTCCAGGTGGGTTTTAATCTAAAATTTGCTATGCTATATTTGAGGTAAGATTTTTATACTTTGTGTTCTATGAATGTATGTGTGAGTCATGAGACGGTGCCTAGTGGTGGGCGACCTCCAACCTTGTGATAGGTAGACTCATTTTAGCCTAGTTGATGGGCCGTGACCGTTGATGTTGAACCTCGGCACGACTGTACTCCCGTTGACGAGTTTGGGCTTACCCCTGGCGGCTTTTGATAGGTGTGCACATGAGTATAGTGATGAGTAGGAGAGTGGTGTGATATGTCTTTTGACCATGTACTTGCATATGACTCTAGTATAGGCTTCTTACCAATATATTATGCATAGTGGTGAGCACCTCGTTTATATTTGTGCTCATCCCCACCTGCTCTTCATTGATGCAGGTTAAGCACGTGTTGGGCATGACGAGACTAAAGACGAGTGGATGGTCAAACATTATTAATGCTTTTATTTGCTTCCGTATGCTTTGTTATTTATGTTGAGATTATCAGACTTGTTTATTCATCCCTATTGCTTTTTGGGATTGGTTGAACTGTCGAACCATGTGGAATAATTTTATCAGTTTGGATTATGTTGACAATCCTATTGCTAGATATGTTGAAATCTAGTCTTGGAACTTGAATTATGTTGAATATTCTCGTTTCCTTTATGCTGATTATGTGATTAACTTTGGAAAATTCTCAAGTAGCGCCAAATGTTTTTATAAATCGATAAATGGTTTCGGAATTTTAAAAACAAGATTTTTGGATAAGTCCGGAATTGTCTTTAAAAATCTTTGGGGCGTTACACTGTTCTAACGGCGTGCTACCTGATCAACCGACTTCCATCTGTTCCTTTGGGCTTTGATATCCCTGAGAGAGTATGGTCCGGACGTGATGTTAAATACTCTCATTTGAAGGTGTTTGGATGCAAAGCTTTTGCTCACATAAGCAAGGAACAGAGAAGAAAACTTGATGATAAAGCCATTCCCTGTATATTTCTGGGCTATGGAGATGAGGAATTTGGCTACAGATTATGGGATCCAGAAAATCGAAAAATTATCAGAAGCAGAGATGTAGTGTTCCATGAGCAAGAAACTATGTCTGATTCTGCTTCACCAGAAATCAGAGAACCAAGTGGAAAGGTGGATCTTTCACCTGTCAAACCTCCTGGAGATGCCACAGCAGGGGGAGAGTGTGATGGAGAACTTAGGGTTGATGATGAGCCAGCAATAGAAGATGGTGATGGTGATGGTGATGGTGTTGAGCAGGAAGACCTCGAAGCTCCGCCTCAGCTCAAGAGATCAAATCGAGCGATCCAACCGTCTACGAGATACCCTAGTTCCACGTATATTACCATCACTGAAGAAGGAGAGCCAGAAAGCTTTGAAGAAGTACAAACTCATAAGGATAAATCTCAGTGGATGAAAGTCATGCAAGAAGAAATGGATTCACTGATGAAAAATGAAACTTATGAGCTTGTGAAGCTTCCGGAAGGCAGAAAATCCTTGAAGAATAAATGGGTGTTCAAGCTTAAGAAAGATGGTGACAAGCTGTTGAAGTACAAGGCTCGCTTAGTCGTGAAAGGATTTGGACAAAAGCGAGGAATAGACTTTGATGAGATATTCTCTCCGGTTGTGAAGATGAGCTCTATTCGAGTAGTACTCAGATTGGTGGCTAGCTTGGATCTGGAGCTTGAACAACTAGATGTGAAGACTGCATTTCTTCATGGAGACCTAGATGAAGAAATCTACATGGAGCAACCAAAAGGATTTGAGAAGATTGGAAAGGAGCACATGGTCTGCAGATTGAAGAAGAGCTTGTATGGACTGAAACAAGCTCCAAGACAGTGGTATAAGAAATTTGACTCGTTCATGGCGAGCCATGGATATACCAAGACTGATGCAGATCATTGTGTGTTCGTTAAGAAATTTCCAGGTGATAGATTCATTATCCTTTTGCTATATGTAGATGATATGTTGATAGTGGGACAAGATATGAAGCTGATTGGTGATTTGAAGAAGGAATTAGCAAAGTTCTTTGAGATGAAGGATCTGGGCCCTGCGAAACAAATTTTGGGCATGCAGATTATGCGAGACCGAAAATCCAAGAGGTTATGGTTATCGCAAGAACGATATGTGAATCGGATTCTGGAGAGATTCAACATAAAATCGGCTAAGCCAGTCAATACACCATTGGCCAATCACTTCAAGTTCAGCAAACAAAGTTGTCCTAAGAGTCAAGAAGAAAAAGAAGCTATGGCGGGTGTTCCATACTCCCGCCAGTCGGGAGTTTTATGTATGCCATGGTTTGTACTAGACCGGATATCGCTCACGCAGTTGGAATTGTTAGCAGGTATCTTTCCAATCCTGTGAAGGATCATTGTGAAGCTGTGAAGTGGATCTTGAGGTACCTAAATGGCAGTGCAAATAAGTCCTTGATCTTCGGAAAAGGAAACCCAGTTCTTGAAGGTTATACAGATGCGGATATGGCAGGTGACCTAGATAGTAGAAAATCTACTTCAGGGTTTGTGTTTACATTTGCAGGGGGAGCTGTATCTTGGCAATCTAAATTGCAGAAATCTGTTGCCTTGTCGACTACTGAAGCAGAGTATATTGCAATGACAGAAGCAGGAAAAGAAATGCTTTGGTTGAAGAGGTTTCTTCAACAATTGGGAATGAAGCAGGAAAGGTACGATATCCATTGCGATAGTCAGAGCGCATTGGATTTGAGTAAGAATGCGATGTACCACTCTCGCACGAAGCACATTGATGTCAGATATCATTGGTTACGTCAAGTAGTGGAAGAACAACAGTTCAAGTTGCAAAAGATTCACACTGATGAAAACCCTGCTGACATGATGACGAAAGTTGTTACAGGGGGAAAGCTTCAGCTTTGTGCCGAGTTGATCGGCATGGAATGCATGTGAGATTTGCAGAATATTACCCTTTGGCTGGAGGGAGAGAATTGTAAGTCCAGCCAAGCCAAACCATTTGCTGAAGAAAGAGACAAACAAAAGTGGTTATAGATTCCAACCACTTCTCTTGATTAAATATTTTTAATAATGGTAGGTAATCAATTATGATAAATTTCAGCATCTTTTTCTGCTATAAATAGCAGCATTTGCAGAGCTGAAAATTGCACCAAGGAAGAGAAGAAAAAGTGAGAGCGAGAGAACAAGAACAATATTTCTTGTGAGTGTTATTTTTCAGTGAGATAAAAATAGAGTGTTTGAGTAAATCCTGTGAGTGTGGGAAAAATACACCGGGTTGGGTATCAACTCTATTACTTCTTGTTTAGGAGTGGGGTCTTACTGGGTCACTATATTTTACATTTCTAATATAGGGAAGTGTGAAAAGATATTGTAATTATCTTGAAAATATAGTGGAATTGTTCGGAGGTTGTCCCGTGGTTTTTTCCTCTATTTGGAGGTTTTTTCCACGTTAAATCTTGGTGTCTTATTTCTTACATATTTTATTTATTTAGGATATTCTTAGTATGCTCTGTGGTCGCAGTTTAATCTGAACTTCCATATCAGAAAAGAATTATTCCGGTTTTATTACAAGAGATTTCTTTTGTCATTCTTGAGTTGTTGGGATTGGGATTAATATTCACCATTTTACTTTGATATTTTAATTTACATCTTCCGCATTTGCGCATCTGAGCCCAACAGAGGCTACATGAAGAGTTTATATAATAACCTGCAAAACAATATTGCAAGTCCTCTCACCAATTGTTGAACTAACAAACTTAAAAATAAGCTAAAATTGATTGTTATTACAAAATATATATTGAAACTAGCTAGTTTACTATTATATACCACATCTTATGGGTTTTCTAGGTATACCTAAATAGTTCACCAGCCAGATACAATAACAAAAACTTATTAACAGAACAAAAAAATTAAAACGTAAATATACTATCTTTCAAAAAAAAAAAAAAAAAAAAAAAAAAAAAAAAAAAAAAAAAAAAAAAAAAAAGCCAAATAACTTGCTTATATAAAGAAATCCAATATTCCTAATTACATTCATAAATAATCTAGGAACTGATAGTCTAATAGCAGCTGCTAAGATCTATATATAGACTACTAGAAAACATGATCGTTACGAACCATCAATAATAATCAATTAAATTCGGAAAAACTCTGCATTTATATATAAGGATAGACGAACAAATGTCACGTATTTAGGCTTAGATTTGTTATACTTTCCTTCCCTACATTCTGATTTAACTTAATAATTTAATTTTTTTTTGAGTTCTCTCTTATTCCAATCAACTTCTAACAATATTCATATATACCAATCACAATCTTCTTATAACTTACTTATACTTCTAAATTGGGTAGTTAACAAAGTACTTAGTTTAAACAAATTAGGCCAACCAAAATACCAACTACATTGTCTCATCCTATCATGAAGTCCCCTTATAAACCCACACTGCACTCATTAATTAACCAACTTAAAAAAAAATAAATAAATAAAATCAATTTCTTCTCCCCTCAAACATCAATTAAGCACAAATCAAAGAGCCGCAATCAAAACTTTTCATCAAATTATGGCTCCTAAAAAATTCGAAATCGGTTTTATCGTTATCCTTGCACAGTTGCACTCGTGCTTTGTAGAGGTGCATTCGCCCAATCGAGCTGCGCTAGCACGCTTTTCAGCCTTTACTCGTGCATGAATTATGTAACGGGAAATACGACTAGCCCGACACCTTCGTGTTGCTCGTCACTTTCTAATGTGGTCGACACGCAGCCACAGTGCTTGTGCCCGTTGGTCAATGGCGGCGGCTCGTCTTTTGGTTTTTCTATCAATCAAACGCTGGCCATGGCATTACCTGCTGTTTGCAACGTGCAAACTCCTCCGCTCAGTCGATGCAATGGTACATTTTATACTTTATCGAACAAATAATGTTACTTTGAATGTGTTTGGTTAGCAGCATAAGCTAGCTTATAGCTTATTTGGTTAGCTTATAAGTTTCTTGTATTTAAATAAGTTTCGTTAGATAGGTGGAGCTTTTATAAAAAGTTAGATCTTATCTCGTAAGCTCCTTTATGTAACTTTCAAATAAGCTCATCAAAATTTTGATTCTAGCTTTTTTTACCAAAAAGTTATGTCATATCAGCTAACTATTCAGCCATAAGTCATAAATTATCATCTATAAGCTCCAAATTCACTTATAAGATATCAACTAACTTAGAGATAGATTTACCAAACATTGTCTTTACTTTACTTTGGAAAGATCATATTATTACCTTTTTTTTGTCTTAAAAAACAGGTGTTGTTGAAGGACCAACGAGTGCTCCGGGACCTTCGCCTTTGAGTTCACCTACGGACGAGTCCACTGAACCAACCGATACACCGTCTGCAAATTCTGATCCCTCCATGCCTTCAGGTAATATATATTAATCCATTTTTTTCATGTCATTTTTTTACTTCAACTTTCTAAGTTCTAATTTTTCTTTATGTTTTATCTACAATTCGAAAGATGGTTAATGTTTTCCCAACTAGATTAGATTTCGAATGCGAATCTGTAATTTGCACTCGATTTTGATTTTTCAGGTGGAGGATCGCGGACAGTGCCAACAACGAATGCGAGTACTTCAAATCGAAGCTATGCTGCATCTTTGATTCAACTCACTGCTCTAGCTTTATTCATTTATAACTGTTTGGACAGTTGATGTTGTCAAGTTTTGAGCCTTTGATTTGTTACATTTGTACAAGGTTACATTCATTTTGTGTGTGTGTGTGTGTGTGTTTGCTACTTGTTTTTCTTTCTGTTTTGTTCCCCTGGTTCTTTTGTAAGATTGTCTCATCTTAAAACAAATTACTTTGGCACCTGATAAAAAATTAAACTTTATCCATGTATCTTTGCCATCACATTTTAAACAAAATTTATTATAAACTTTGAAAGTACTTAAATAGGCTCCAAGGGCAAAAAATATATCAAATGAACTCCATTAGTTACTCACATGAATACAACTAAAACCATTGGTAAAATAAGAATCGCGTTATCCCAATTACAAAATGACAAGATATATCGGCAATTGATGTGGCAGAAGATTTACATGTGGTATTAGTTGTATAATTACGAAATTATGAAATGTGACTTCTTGTTACATTTTAGTTTGAGGAGATGCTACGGTCCTGTTACGGAATCATTCCGCCAGTGGTTGTAACCGTTAGATTAATTATTCCCGACGGTTACATGATGATCTAACGGTAAGAAACTCCGACAGAATGATTCCATAACGGGACCACAGCATTTCCCCATCTTATGGTACACGTACACATAAAAAAAACGCATGCACCATCTCAAATTATCATGGCCAACGAACAATTCAAACTTTGTGACTTACCTCTCGATAGATTTTGTATAAATGACGAAAACATCATTCTCACATGGATTTGTATGAGATAACTCAAAAATTAATGTGCCACTTTCATCAATTATTTTGGTTTTTAACTTGATTTTATTGCATTATATATAGCAAGCTCTATTAGTGCATGTGCACTATGAATTCACTTTCACTTTCTGCAACAACAAAACGTCCCCCAATTTTAGAGCATCTTCAATGTGGAAACATCCACCCTTAAAAATAGTGGCCACATGGCATAAAATGAATGGAACTGTCAATATGGAATTATTTGGAAAGAGACTAAAATTCTTGATAACTTCCAGTGCGCTATTTTTTCACGTTTATTCCTGACTCAGACTGTCCAATACACTGTTTGAAAGCAAACAGTAGGCTTGACTACTGTTATGCCACATCAAAAAAAACTGCCACATGACAGTGTGCATTGTAAATGAAAATATGAAGACATTGTGACATGGCATAGATTTTTTTTCCTTTGACAGCCTACACTGGAGATGCTCTCAGATATGAAGATCCACCCTGAGCCCAATAAACTCAACGTGGCCTTGTCATACGAAGTCGATTCATCTATTCTAGCCCAATCGAATGGCTGCCGGCAAAAGAATCTCCGGCGACTGCCCCACATATTCCAGAAGGTTCTAGAGCTTCCCTTCCACTGGGACACTGACATTTCAATCTCCGAAACACCAGATTCCTTTAGATTCTCCGCCGCCGCCAACCACATAGGTGGTAGCATCATTGCTGACACGGTCGAGATCTGTCCTGGGGTTACTAAGATTGTTGTAAAAGGGGCCGGCATTTTCGAATCGACAGGACTGAAGACAAGCTCGATTTGTGGCGATTCAGGCTGTCGGATATGGTGCTTCTTGAGCACGTATCAGCCGAGTATGAGGATGGATGCCTGGTGGTGACCGTGCCGAAAGGGACAACAACTAGAATGGAAAAGGAGGTAAAGAATATTGTAAGCAGGTCTTTGCACCATAAAAACAAATAAAAGTTGCAATTACCTTAGAACCTTTTGCAGTGCAATTTTGAGACCATTTTCAATCCTTTATTAGAGCCTTTATTCTAGAGTAGGGCTGTAAAAGAATCGCGAGCTCGAGCAGCTCGAGATATATGTTGAATTACTAAAATACCCCTTATATATATTACAATACTATAACATAGATACTTAATGATAATCTTATTTTTTCACTTAAAAATCTTTTAGCCAAGCTTGAGCATTTTGATTTCAATTCGAGCTCAAGCAATTGTACCTTTTTCTGAGTCGAGCTCAAGCAGTTAAAAAAAAAATCAATTCAGCTTGATAAGGCCAATGTTCGACTCGGCTCGGCTCGGCTCATTACAGACTTAAGAAGAAAATGTCAAATTTAAACTTACCTTAGAATCTTTTGCAGTGCAATCTTGAGACCACCAATCCTTTAATAGAGTGTTTACTCTTAGAGTAGAGAATGCCATAATTTTTTTTTTGGTACAAGAGAATGTCATAATTTAAGTATTAACATTCAATCTTTTGTAGTTCGCGCTATATTTTATTCTACATGTAATATATTAGTACAAAGTAAAATATAGATACAACTATAAATATTTAAAATTATTTAACAAAATAAATAATTTTACTATTGTATGTTTTGTCAAAATAATATTAAAAAATATAAATCAATTAAAAATTTAAATTTTTAAGAGAAAAAATTTGCAAAAATGTAGAGTATACTATACACACTACTATTCACATGTTTGGAATATTGCAAAACTGTAGAGTAAGAGCAACTCCAGCCCTACTCTATCTTTCCAAAGTTCTCTATTTTAACGCAGAAAATGAGTCCAGCGTTGGGCTAGAATTCTGCGCTAGATTGAAGTTGTGAACAGTGTTGCGCAACACTGTACCACAACGCTACATTTTTTTATTTTTTTTTTGTAATATTATTGGTAAATTTTGTATAATGTGTATTAGTAAATATATTTTTTATGCTAAATAACTTTGTACAATGTACTTTTTTTGCTAAATAATTTTGTTGTTTTTTTTATTGATGTGTTATAATTTTATTTTGTATTTTTTAATATTAATATGGTACCAAATGAATAAATATTTAACACAAACATGTATCCATTTATATACCAATTCATTTGAAAATATAAATAAAATACATTATTATTTATAAATATTTATAAGAGATTCAATATTTATATATATATACCAATTTATTTGAAATAAAAAATAAATAAATAAATTATATTCGATGTAGAGTAAAATGTAGAGATAAACGCTGGAGATAACTGTTTAAATGTACTCTAGAAAAGAGTAAAATTCACGCTAGAGTAGAGTTAAGGACTGGAGATGGTCTAAGTTTTTTGCGCTACTCTAAAGTAAAGTTGCAATGTAGAAGTAGAACAACACTAGTTGCTCTTGATTCTGAGCGTCTGTTCAGTTCTGTTTTTCATGACTTCAATTTGGTTAAGGTCAGTAAATGTTTAAAGTTTAAACACCAATCACCAACAAAAAAAAAAAAAGAAAAAGAAGTTAATCCAAAACCAAACATCTGAATGCAATAGAGAAACAACTCACAAGTGACAAGTCCATAAGTTGAATAGCTTAGGATTATCCAAAAACTTCAAAGTGAAGTGTATGCTAAATCAAAACAAAAATCATCCTCTCTCTTAGTGCATATATAGAGAACCAATAACAAAAACTGCAGTTCAGCGTTTCTTTGAGACACCAACAGTCTTTCCCCTGCGTCCGGTGGTTTTTGTGTGCTGTCCACGAACACGAAGACCCCAATAGTGGCGGAGCCCACGGTGGTTCCTGAGGTCATCATAACACAAAACCGAAAAAACGGTCATTTTCACAATATTATAAATCGGTCGATTATGCTTTGACATGATACGCAATCGAACCTGATTTTCTTAAGGCGCTCAAGATCATCCCTAAGCTTCATATCCAAGGCATTAGATGTCACCTGTGAAAATTTCCCATCCTTGTAATCTTTCTTTCTATTAAGAAACCAATCTGGGATCTTGAATTGACGAGGATTTGCAACAATCACCATAAGGCTATCAATTTCAGCATTAGAAAGTTCACCAGCTCTGCAGGGTACAATAATTTTGGATCAGTATCACCGAGCAAGAGAGAAGATATAAAGTGCTTGTTTTGGGAGCACCTTTCGGAAAGTCCAATTCTTAAATGGACTTATGCAAAATGGACTTCTCCAAAAGTCCTCATCCTTTTTGGAGAAACAAAAACAATATATCCATAAATCCATTCTCAATTTAGCACCAAACAGAAATATTATCGAAATGGACTTTTACATTCAAAAGTCCATTTGAGAAGTGTTTCCAAACAAGCTACAAGATATCACCATAGTTGAAAAAAAGAATAATGTATTGAAATTATTGACTCTAAGTGGCAGCATTCAAATGTTAAAACTAGGATATAGGCACAGACAAATCAATTACTTGTTCATATGTACTAGAGTACTGTTAAGGGCAACCATAAGGGAGATAATAGACCATAAACAAAATATCTTAATTGAAAAGATATATAACTCGATTCTACTAGCAAGAAGGAAACACACACTTTAATCAAGATAAAGCAACAATACAGGAACAAATTCGAGCTCAAGATACTTAGGTAAATGGAAAACTCAAGCAACTGAAACAGTTCACAATCTTCCAATGCTGTAAAAATAATATTTATTGAAACATAAATCCCAAAGTTTCATAAGAAAATAATTGGGAGACAAAATTATTAACTAAATAGATTAATTTCCTACAGCTTCATCATCCAGACTCCAGAGCACCAAAAAAATCCCACGGCACATTTTTTAAAAAAAATAAATAAAATAAAATCGTTGGAGCTAGTGTTGTTAAATTAAACGAGCCTGGCTCGGCTCGGCTCGGCTCGAGCTCGGCTCGTTAAGACTTGAGTTCGGCTCGCGTTCTCGGGCCTTAACGAGCGGAGCTCGAGTTCATTTAAAGCTCGTTTGGCCAACGAGCCGAGCTCGGCTTGGCTCAATAAGGCTCGTTGAGGCTCGAAAATAGAATTTTTATACAATTTTTTATAGTTCAGCTCGTTAAAGCTCCAGATCGGCTCGTTAAGGCTCGAGCTCGAGCTTAAGCACCCGAAGCTCGAGCTCGGCTCGGCTCGTTTACAGCTCTAATTGGAGCACGTTAATTCATACACTAACTCAGCTAATGAGGAATGTCAAAAGTAAATAACCAACGATATTCAACATGCCATTTGCCAAAGCTAACACAGGGCACAAAATGAAAAGTAACATAAGGTAACAGCATAATCCAGCAAGCAAGCTCCAAAAGCACCAGCCTACCTCTTGTTCATGTCAATATCAGCCTTCTTGCAGACGATATTGGCAAACCTGCGGCCGATACCCTTGATAGAGGTCAGCGCGAACATGATCTTCTGCTTCCCGTCCACGTTAGTGTTCTGCACACGCAGAATGTGCTGGAAATCTTCATTTGCTACCAGCGACTGCACACACACACACACACACACACACACACACAAAAAACATTTGTTCAGAACAAAACATTGATATATTCGATCGCGGCAGTGATAAAATGACGGAGACTTAGAAAAATTCAACTTTGCAAGTGAGATCGATACCATTATTGGAGCTTCGATGGGTGTGAAGAGTGCTGTGTTCTTCGGTTAGCGGCTGCTTTGATTTTTCACTTAGTGGAGCTGGAAAACCTAGCCTGGTGACAATAAAGTTAAAGGGTTCTTATATGGGCTGTTATATGGGCGCCCAAGAAAAGGAGATGAGAATAAGCAGACTTTAGATATCATGCGGCCTTTTTCTTGGGCCCATTTTAACAGTCTAAGAGCTTCTCCAACCGGTACCCAAAACTCAAAAAATGCAGTATTTTTGTTTCAACCGATACGCAAACTCAAACGCAAATTGCGTTTTCTCCATTTTCTGGCTTCTACAAACGCAAATTTGCGTTCTCTCTGTTCACATACGCAATTTTTTTGACAAATTGCACTATGACCCCATGACAATGATAAGTGAGATTGGAACTATTTATTTCTTTCCTTCTTTACAATATTTATGCCAATATTTAATTTTTAATCTATTATAGATATAAAATTTAATATAATGTCAATAATTAATTTTTGAGTGCTAATTATTTCTAATGACTACAACAGGTTTGTATAATATATATATTATATTATATATATTTTTTACTTTTTATATATTTAGTGGTATTGGTGTAATATATATTTCTATATGTTTAGCTCTATATTTTATTTATATGTAATGTAATAGTTAAATATTGTTTTGTAGGATAATTATAATCATATAGAATTTAAAAGAATACAAAATTTATTTTAATGTACGGATGGTACTTTATTTGTGTCTCTATAACTTTCAAAAAATATTTATTTATCCAATTTTTTTATGAATATTCGAACATTATAATTAATTCTATTACATAAATTGTTAATCGAATTTAAAATAATAATGTGGTTAATTTGTAAAATTGTAAAATATTTGGGTAGTATTGAAAAGTTGTAAAAGTTGATAAAAAAAGAATATTCTGAGAATATTCTTTTGGGTTTGAGAATGAGTTTTTCGGTTGGAGCAGAATTACTGTTTGATTGGACAGTTACTGCAAAATGGGTTTGGGAATGAGTATTTCGGTTGGAGATGGTCTAATGTCCACATTCAAACTACATCATTCTCAGATGAGAAATTTACACAATTTACAATGCAAAGAATAAATAATATCAAATTTACGATATGATAAAATTTTCAACATAAGTACGTCTTTTAAAAATTAAATCAGATTTAGTGGGATTTACACTTGCATGATTTTCGGGAAATGGGATTTACTCTCCATATTTACACTCAACCACCTAAAAAAAAGAACTGAAAATCTCCATCTCTCTCTCCAAATCTCAAGAAAAACTTCAGAAAAAACTCAAATTTTCATATCTCTCTCAAAATCTCCAAATCTCCATCTCCATCTCCATCTCTCTCTCCAAAAAAACATCACGTCTCAATTAAAAAAAAAAACCCTCATCGCCTGAACCGAACTATCGCGAACTCTGGACCTTTCTCCAACGAGCCGTCTCAAAACCGCAGTGCACCATATTTTGCCGGTGAAGTTGTGAAGAACAATGGCAAAGGAAAACAAATCGAGAGCAAACCCTCCAAAAGTGAAGACGAAGCAAGGATAACTCGCTCCCGATCTCGTCGCACATCCCAATTTCAACCCTGCGAGCGAAACATTGTACCAAAAAACTTCAATTCGAAGTCGTAACCTGACAGTTCATCACCGAGAAATTCGTTCACAGCCTGTCCGCACTTTAGATGTCGAGTCGTTCGTCCAGAATTGTGTATTATGTGTTTTATACCGTTTTAGTGTTGTTTATATCTTGTTTATCTTATGTATAACTATACAGGTAATAGTAGAGAAATGTTAGACTATGTTTATCTAATGTATATATACAGTATATCTAAACATATTTTTTCGTGGTTATGAGGAAGTATATGTACAGTTATACTTAACATAAACGGTAGATAAACAAAATATTGTCACACACAAGCCGTTGATGAATATATTGATTTTATTTGCCAAAGATTTGCTTTTCTCATACCAAACATCAAATCATTGCCAAAACTCGGATAATCTGAACTAAAATCCCCACCGTCACAATTACGTGGCTGTAAGCAGAGCTAGCCCATCTCGCCACCGCCAAAGCACACCCCATCTAAAACACTGGCCTTGGCGTACCTCCATACGCGAAACTAAAGATAGTACCATCGACAAAAATAGTTGGCCTACAATGATTCCACCCTTTAATTGAAGCATTAAGACATATGGATACTTTTATCTTTGAAAGTTTCACCGACCGCTATATCAGTATTCATGTATCCATCGACCAAAACTCCAAGTGTTCTGGAGTGTTTATTTCTCGTTTATCTTCCGTATACTTCAGTATTTTTGGAGTGTTCTGGAGTGTTTATTTCCCGTTTATCTTCCGTATACTTCACTATTTTCAACATAGTCTGCAGTTGGTTCGGCGATTCCTCTGTAAAATCATCATCTTCCGAATCTTTTTGAGAACACATATTCCTGAAAATAAACAATTTATTACCCGAGGCCGCATAATAAACTATCAAAATTAAGAACAAAAAACCATCATTGTAATATAACACCACATAAAAAACACCAACACGAAGTTACGCAATGAAATCACGAAGTAAACAAAAAAAAAAAAA
>CACSLK010012531.1:5518788-5534360 GCA_902706635.1 Striga hermonthica | reverse complement strand
TGGTTTTTTTTTTTTTTTATTTTATTTTTTTAAAGTCTGAGCTTATCTCTTACTCGGGTAGTTTTTGAAATTTTTATTTCAGCTACCTCATCAGCTTATTAGTTAATTTTATCAAACACATTTATCATACAAGTTAATTTTTCAGCCATAAGTCATAAGGTATCAACTATAAGCTCAAAATTCACATAAACGCTATACACTAGCTTACCAACTAGATTTATCACACATAACAGTTATAATTACTCATAAAACTTTATTTATTGCTCCATACTCGAACAACCATATAGGGTTTAATACAACCAAAATACACCCATAATTCAAGAACAATAAATGTTCAACAATGCAAAAGCACACAAAAACAATAGAAATCCAAACAACAGTAAACCAGAATTCAAGAACAACATATGCAATTAACAATGCAATTTGAAACAAAAACACATAACAAACAACAATAGATAGATTCAATATCAAATGGCAATGGGGTCAACAAATGTGGCGGTAATAACCGGAGTCATGAACTTCTCAGGGAACGTATAATGGTCTATCGCGTTCTTGTAGGTCACCTCGGCCACCCGCCCATAGTTAATGAGCTGCACGACAATTTCCTTTGGTACCGAGCTCTTGGCGACCCACTCTGTATTCACATTCTTCCACCCATTCTCCACAAACTCTTTGAATTTCGACAAAGCCTCTTTTCTCGACACGCCATGCTCTTTCATGTAGCAATCAACCACTGTTGGCAATTTTCCTTCTCTATTCTCGCGCTTCAAGATTTCAAAATGGAAAAAGAAAAACGAACCTACGTTAAGTCTCACCACACTACATGAAAAATGAGTGATCATATATATAAATTCTTCAACTTAAATTGTTGATGTACACTATACTCACTTCTTCGCTGCCCAAGTCCTCAAGGTGTCGACCCATCTTAGCAGTGGATATTATGATTTTCGGCTCGCTCGCCATCCAATCAACAATATCCTTGGTAGCTGATTTGAGGCCTGGGATTAGAGCCGAGAACATCACATACATGCAACTTGTGATAACCGAGTTGTTCATATAGTCGTCAAACGAAGGCATTTGACGTTCCATTATCCATATTTGTTCTTGATTGTAAGCTCGAGCAAGCTGTTTCACCTGTTGTGAAAGGTTTAGACATTATAAATGATGTCAAGTGTTTAAATATTAATTAGTCGGTAACTTTGAATCTTGATGTCAAATAGATTATAGACTCATTACCGCTTCTATGTAAAAGGGAACTACAAAGGATTTGTCTTGTTCCTCTGCATCGCGTTTAAAGTCTTCGTACATGCTCATGATGAACTCATAAACAATCTTCATGTAATTTGGGAGTCGATCGATTTCATTTACATCCCATCTGAAAATAAAAAATTATGCTTCAAATAATCCATCTATATTTCTCTTTATATTTGAAGAGAGAAATTTAAATCTTATTTTCCAGGAAAAAAAAATGAGATTCTACGTACTTTTCCAAAATGTCGGTGAAGAGTTGAGCTTCTTCAAGTGTAGCGTAATTGTCATACGTATCATCCAATATCGAAACCATTTGCATGTTCTTAGCAACAATTGTTCGAATATAAGCATACTGAGGTTCGAAATGGAAAGCTGCTCCCCAGAGGTAGCATTCGATCAATCTGTCTCGTGCATACGTCAATTTCGACTTAAGGTCAAATTGGATCCACCACCTTTCAAATACAACAAAATTTGGTAAGTACACTTTATGTTTCATTATTAACTTATTTAAACACCAAAAACAAAAACAGAACGAAAGAAAGAAAATGGTGAAGTATAGTTACTTCGTGAGTTCGGACATCTCTTTCTTGTACATATTCTGCAAGAAATTGAAATTGAGCTTGGCGAGTTTGAGAAGCAATGGGTCTTTCGAATCATTCTTTTCGTAGAGTGAAATGAAAATTCGTATCTCAACGATTGGAGCTCCCCTGTAATGGGGATGATCTAAAGCTCGCGTAATTTGTTCTTTGAGTGAGAAATCTATTGTCTCGGTTGCCAATATCCGCTTTAAGTGATGTACTGTAAACGGAACGGCCTCGTCTAAAATATCCTCCCCATGAATACGAGCATGGGCCGCTTCGTACAAGCTCAACAACCCCTCGACATCATTCGCCACATCATCTTTGAATTTGTTTTCTCCATCCTTAAATTTCTCGAAAATACCTGTGATTTGATCGTACGGTCATGGATGATCGAATAAGAAATTCAGTTAATACAAATAAAATATGTGCGCGTGATCAGTTAAGTGTAACGTGGTGCAAATAGGACATACTGCAAGAAGCTTGATACTGATATTGCCTCAAGAGAAGAAATCCGAGTGCAGTAGTAAACAAGTCGTGGTCTTCGTTCTTATCGTGCAGATTTTCGTATATTGTTCCGAGTTTAGAAGTAATTTCTGTCTCAAAATGATATCCCAATCCCAAGCGCTCAATTGTAGCGATTAAAGTAATCAACGACTTGCTAGATTTTGCATCATTAATCTTAGCTCTCACTTCATTCTTCAAGGTTTCGATGGCTTCTGCATACTTTTCTTGCTCCTGCATGCATGTGCAACACATTAGTATGCAGTTATCAAATATAAAACGGAGTATGTTTGATAGATTCAACGGAAAAAAGCTAATTGATAGGTAATAAGTTAATTGATAAACTAATAAATGTGTTTTAGGACCCGTCCTAAAAAAAAATCGTTGATTTTTCCAGGCCCGGCCCAACGGGTCATATGATCGAATGGCCGACTTTGACCCAGTCCGGTTAAAATTTGGGCCGGGCCCGAACCCATTGACCACGCGTCTTTCTGGGTCGGTCCGGGCCGGGTGGCCCGTGGCCATCTAAATACCAGGTTAGTTTAGTTTTGAGTTTTTCTGTGTTGGTTTAGTCCATTAATTATGCTTATGTGAGTTCATTTGTCAAGAAGAGTTTGGTACTTGGTAGGAGTTAGTAGCGTATGAACTAATAAAAAATGGCCAGATTTTATTACCAATCCGCTTTCCTTTTTTGGTAGGATTAACGTACGAGGTGAACACAAGTGGCCATATTTTATTACGAATCCTATTTTCCTTTTTTGGAAACGAGTAATAACACATCATCAATTGGCCTCAAATTAGACTGGTCTAACATTAAGCCCACACCATTTTTTTTTATAAATCTACATACTTTTTCTTTTCCTATATCTTGTGTATATGCATAAATACAAATAAAATTTTATATGCTGAATATTTATGTATGTGATATTTAAAATCGTAAGTTAGATAAAACATATCACACTTTATAAATTTTATCATTAATAAAAATGAACAATATAAATATAAGTTGTTAACTCACATATAAATTTTTATTTCGATTGCAGGAATATAAGTTTTGTAATCTTTGATGATCATAAACAATTGATTAGATAAAACAATATTGAAGTTATTATTATAGCAGTTGTGCACGAAATTTTAAAAAGTTTGGTTATATCATAAAAAATAATTAACCAATGTTAATAAAAAAAATTGCTCAATAAGTTAAAACCAAAAAAAAAGAAAGAAATAGTAATTTTAAATAAATAATTGAAAAAAATTAGATTACAAATATCATTTAATGTGACTTTATGATTTATTAGTAGTGGTTGTTATATAATATAATAAATAAAAAATATAATTATTTAATTAATGCAAAAGTAACGAAACATGGAAGAAAACTTAAAGAGTTTAATTACATTTGTTGCTAGCAATTATATATATAGATATTAATAATAATACGATATTTAATATAGATATTTAATAATATATATTTAAATAGCATGATAATCTGACCCGTCTAATACAATTTGATTGTATCGCACAAAAATTTGTGATAACTGTTTTTTGTGATAATTGAGATATGCACCTGAGTGTCCAATGAGAAGTGAGTGAAATGGTCGCCCCAAGGGCTGGGGCTAAAAGTGACCACCGGTGGCCGGAGATTCCTCACGGAGCTTGAAGATTCATCCACTTGGCCAGCCATTGTTTCTTAGGACAAATAATATTGTAGACAAAATTAAGTTTCACTCCTTTTCTTTTTTGCACTTTGAGGATGTTTTGAAATTGCAAACTTAGTGCCCCGTATTTATAGTGACGAGGTACCAGGTGCACAGCCCTAATATATATGATATTTTATTTTAATAAAAACGTTTGTTTTTAAATATAACTAGTACAATGCAAGTATATTACACGGGGTGTTTGTTAATTTTTTTTCTTAAAATTTAAAATTATTGAGGAAAAATAATTGAAAATTTAAATACCTTTTATAAATATATATATATTATTATATATTTAGCATGACATTTTTTATTTGTGCGACTTACGTGTGTTATATTATAATAATTTTTTTAACTTACAACATATAACTACATTAAACATAAATATATCAATTTTGAAAAATAATTTTATTGTTCTAATGACTTTTAATAAATATTATTATTTTTTATTATTATAAAGATAAATATAATTTATTTATTTCATATATACAATATGAATGTCAAATCGAAGATCATCAAAAGATGATTAATTTGATATATTATATATGTAAAATCGATAAGAAATACAAAAGTTATCAACTTTTGAAATACATTTACAATTCAATAGCTAATTGAAGGAAACAAATCAAAAGTAAGTGATATATCAGTCACTTAGTGTCTCACTATGTAAAATTACAAAGAATTAAATTGTCATATTAGTACAAATGATATTAAATTACCTAACTTAGCTAAATAATATTTATGGAATATCCGAACCTAGATTATTAGTTATTAATATATCAATATTATTTGTCCAAACCTAATTACGAAGCATGATTCTTCGCCAAGTAGAATTCCAAACCACTAGAAACAGCCACGTAAGCTCAACGCATTCGAGAATTATACATAGGGAGGATTTCTGTAGCAATTATTTATTGCCATGTGAAGCGTTCTCATTAGTTGATAGATATAATATTAAAACAATTATAGATATGTCGTATTAATATTGTTTAATATTTATTTATACACTTAGTAAAGGTTGTTGTTAGATTGTCTAATGTTAGACACCCGTACTTTCCTTGCAAGTGCATACTTACACAATATTTATTTTTGGTACAAGGACTTTTCGGTTTTTGGATCCACAAGAGAATCGACTAATTCGGAATCGAGCCGGGTAGGACCACAATACACAATATTTATTTGTTCTTGATTAATATTGTAATTTAAAGTCTGAAATTTGAGCGTGAAAGAATGTGATAAAATCTGAAGAACAGATTTGAAGAACAAATACAAGAGGAAATACAAGAGCACGAGGAGAGAAAACCAACTTCTGTAAAAATATGAAAAGCGGAAAAAGTGTCTTGAGATCTAGGGTTAGTGCTATTTATACATGGACTAAAGAGGCTATTCCTAAATACAAAAGAAGTGTGTTTCTTATAACAGCACTTTTACAAATAAGAAGAATGAATAAAATAATAATGCTAAATGAATGAAGTATTCTAACACCCCCGCAAGAGGAGCGTGGATATTAAGCATGCTCATCTTGGAAACAATAGTCTTGAAAGCTTGAACTCCAAGGGGTTTGGTAAAAATGTCTGCCACTTGGTCTTGAGAAGGAACAAATTGCAGTCCAATTTTCCCTTGTGCTAGCTTTTCCCGAATGAGATGACAGTCTATTTCTATATGCTTGGTTCTCTCATGCTGGACAGGATTATGAGCTAAGGCTATTGCAGATTTGCTATCTGAAAAAATAGTTATGGGAATGGAATGAGTAATATTAAAATCAGCAAGAAGATAAAGCAGCCACTGAGCTTCACAAGCTGCTGAAGCAAGAGCCCTATACTCAGATTCAGCAGATGATCTACTCACTGTTTGTTGTTTCTTAGATTTCCATGAAATCAATGAATTACCAAGAAAAAATGCAAAACCAGAAATGCTTCTTCTAGTATCTATACAGCCAGCCCAATCACTATCTGAATAAGCATGTAAAGATAGAGAAGAAGTTCGAGGGTAGAAGATACCTTTGCCAACTGTGCATTTAATATACCTGAGCACCCTATGGGCAGCTGTCAAGTGCTGTTGAGTAGGTGCAGTAAGATGTTGACTAAGTGCTTGAATGCAATAAGAAAGGTCAGGTCTAGTAATAGTTAGATAAAGTAATCTGCCAATAAGCTGTCTATAAGACTTTGCATCAACAAACTGAGAATTATCAGAACAAGTAGAAGTAAGCTTTAAATTGGAATCCATAGGAGTTTGAGCAGGTTTAGAATCTAAATAGCCAGTGTCATGCAAGATGTCTAAGGCATATTTCCTTTGACAAAGATGAATGCCTTTATCAGATTGAGCAACTTCAATTCCAAGCATGTATTTAAGCTTACCAAGATCTTTAATAGTAAACAGATCATGCAAATGAGCCTTAACAGAATCAATTTCATGCAAATCATCACCAGCAAGTATAATATCATCAACATAGACAAGCAAGGCAGTAAAAGAACCAAGTTTGTTTTTGATGAATAAACTGGAATCAGAATTGGACTGAGTATAGCCAAATTTTAGCAAACAAGAGGTAAGTTTATGAAACCATTGTCTAGAGGCTTGTTTAAGGCCATAAAGACTTTTAACTAATTTGCAAACTTTTGTAGAATTGGAATCAATATAACCAGGGGGAGGGGTCATGTATATATCCTCATCAAGATCACCATGTAGAAAGGCATTATTAACATCAAGTTGATAAAGAAACCAATTTTTAACAGAAGCAATAGCTAAAAGTAATCTCACAGAAGTAATCTTGGCAACAGGAGAAAATGTGTCAAAATAATCAATTCCCTCTTCTTGAGTATAACCCTTAGCTACTAATCTAGCTTTATATCTACCTAGGGTGCCATCTGAATTGTATTTTACCTTATATACCCATTTGCACCCAATACAATGCTTACCAGGGGGAAGATCTGTAAGAATCCAAGTATTGGTTTTCTCAAGTGCAGTAATTTCAGCATTCATAGCCATTTGCCAATTAGGATCTAAAACAGCCTGTTTATATGATCTTGGCTCTTTAATAAGACTAATAGAAGCTGTAAAACATGAATGAGATGGATGAAGTCTCTCAGTAGACAAATGTTTTGATAATGGATGAATAATGTTTCCAGATGTGAGAGTCTGTGAATCAGAGACAGAGGCATTAGAAAAAGAAGCAGGTAGAGAGTGGTTGTATATTTGTAAGTAAGAAGGAGGCTGCCTTTGTCTGGTAGATCTCCTAAGAGTTGGGTTTATATCAGTGATGTCTGTGGGACATGAAGTTGCAGATGAAGGTATGACATTGTTTGGAGAGGACTGTGGAGATGATTGGGAAATATCAGGAAGGGATGATGTAGTATTAGGTGAGGATGGTGTAGCATGAATAGGTGAAGAATTTGTTTGTGTATAGAGAGGAGTATCAATGAATTCAGTAGGGGGAAGAGGAAACAGATTATCAGAAAAGGAATGAGTAGAAAACAAGTCTTTATAGGGAAACACAGACTCATAAAAGATCACATTTCTGGAGATTAATATATGCTTGGTATCCAAGTTGTAAAGTTTATATCCTTTACAACCTAGAGGATAGCCAAGTAATATGCATTTTGAAGCTCTTTTATCAAATTTGGATCTGTGAGATTGAATAGTGGAAGCATAACACAGACACCCAATGGTTTTAAAATGATCATATGTAGGAGGTTTGTTGTAAAGAAGTTCAAAGGGTGTTTTGTTGTGTAAAACAGATGAAGGTGTTCTGTTGATAATATGTACAACAGCTAAGACACAGTCTATCCAAAAAATGAGAGGTAAATTAGCATGAAACATGACTGCTCTAGCTACTTGCAAAAGATGTTGATGTTTTCTTTCAACTCTGCCATTTTGCTGAGGATTTTCAACACAGCTGGTTTGATGAATAATACCAGTTTGATGGAAAAAGTCTTTCATGAAAAATTCTGAACCATTATCAGTTCTGATGTTTTGAATATGCAACTGAAACTGAGTTTTTACCATATTGTAAAAATGCATGATGTGATGTTTTGTATCAGATTTGGACAGTAATGGATAAACCCAAGTAGTTCTGCTAAAATCATCAAGGATAGTGAGAAAATACCTGTGTCCAGCATAGGATGGGACTGAGAAAGGGCCCCATATGTCACAGTGTATCAGTTCAAAAGGAGTAGATGCAATAGAAGAACTTACAGAATAAGGCAAGGCCTTTTGTCTAGAAAAATGACATATATCACATGGTGTATGATTTGTTACAATGTTTTTGTGTAAAGACAAAGGAAGCTGAACAAGCTTATGAAAAGATAAATGTCCAAGTCTATTGTGCCAAACAGTAGCACTAGAGTTTTCAGAGAAAGATGAATTACAAGAAAAAGTATGATTACTGCTGTCAAGTTTTAGATGGTATAAGCCACTTTTAGCTTAAGCAAAACCAATCATTGTTTTGTTGTTCAGCTCCTGCAAGGTGCAATAGGTAGAGTAGAAACTGATTTTGCAGTTGTTTGAAATGGTTAATTTTGAAACAGATATGAGGTTGAAAGTAAATGAGGGTACAAACAATGCATTATGCAAAATCAGATTTGGTCCAATAGTGATATGTCCTATATGACTAGCACATGCAGTTTGGCCATTAGGCAAATTCACTTTAATATTCACAGGGGTAGGGCAAGATGTAAAAAGTTTGAAATCACACACCATATGGTCAGATGCACCAGTGTCAAGTATCCAGGTATATTTATTAAACAGTGAAGAGTTAATCTGATTACCTGACTGCCCTGGGTTTATGGTTGCAGATGCAACAATAGGGGGATGGACAGGTCCAACTCCCTGTTTGTTCTCAAATGACTTTTTAAACTCTAAGAACTCATGAAAGAGATTGTCAGTAAGGGAATTTGGAGCAGAATGAGCATTGGTATTAGCAGAATTATCAACCATAGTAACAGAATGAGCATTGGTATTAGTAGGAACAGACACTGAATTAGCAGAGTGATGATCAGGGTGAACTCGAGGACCTCTGGGGCCCTTCCAATAATCAGGATAGCCTATCACTTGATAGCATTTTTCAGAGGGATGATTATAACCACAATGAGTGCACTTCAGTTTCTTTCTATCTTTGTTAAAAGGAGGTTTGTTAAATTTGAAAGAGGACTGAGTGTTAGATTGAACAGCCATGGCTACAGAATCAAAAGGTTTATGTGCAACAGTTATATTTCTTTGACTTTCTTCCTGAAGCAACAGAGAGTAAACCTTAGACAGGTTGGGTAAAGGAGAGGACAGTAAGAAATGACTGCGCAGAGATGAGTAAGAATCATTGAGGCCAATTAGAAACTTCATAACTGAATCATTCTGTTGAGCAGTAAACATGTTTTCAAAGATATTGCAAGTGCAGTTATTCAAGGCACCACAATGACATCGAAAGATAGGTCTATACGTTATGTACTCATCCCAAAGACTCTTGAAAGAATTATAATATTGGGTGATGGATTGAGAACCCTGATCCATAGAACTCAAGGATTTTTCAAGTTGAAAAACACGCGGACCACTGGACAATGCATACCGATTTTTGATTTCAACCCAGACATCATGAGCAACAGTAAAAAATAGAAGAGATTGGCGAATTTCCTTACTGACAGAGTTTAGAAGCCAAGAGAGAACGAGATTGTTAGCACGTACCCAGGCAAGAGACTCAGTGGGATTCTGAGTAGGGTTAGGAACAGAAAGTGTACCATCAATGAAGCCGAGTTTATTCTTCACACTGAGAGCCATAGACACAGCACGGGACCAGGACACATAGTTGTCGCCGGTAAACTGCTCGGCAACGATCAAAGCACCCGGATTATCGCTGGCGTGAACGAAGTATGGCGAGATCGGATCATCAGTGGGGTTCGTCATCGAGATTTATGCAGAAGAATCCAAAAAATCCAAAGATATAGAACAAGTCTACAAAGATCTGGTACTAAATCGACAGATATCGAGCGAATAGTACAGATCGAAGCAGAACAAGCACAGAACTAGGGTTAATGACCAGATATTCAGATCTACAGAATCGCGAGATGCGATTTTCAGCGAAACAGAAAAGAAAGTGCAGCGGAAATACAGAATCGATCAAATACCCAAGCGATTGATACCATGATAAAATCTGAAGAACATATTTGAAGAACAAATACAAGAGGAAATACAAGAGCACGAGGAGAGAAAACCAACTTCTGTAAAAATATGAAAAGCGGAAAAAGTGTCTTGAGATCTAGGGTTAGTGCTATTTATACATGGACTAAAGAGGCTATTCCTAAATACAAAAGAAGTGTGTTTCTTATAACAGCACTTTTACAAATAAGAAGAATGAATAAAATAATAATGCTAAATGAATGAAGTATTCTAACAGAATGCAATTTTTGTTGAAAAATTATGACACCTAACTATTAAACAACCGATAGTATTAGTAGAAAGTTGATAGCAAAAATGCAACCACACTATTACTTGATAATATATGAGGTTTGTATTTTGGTTGGGATTCACGTTATGATATTTTTCTACTATAACACAGAAAATTAGTGTTAGTCTTCGTACAGGGGCGTAGCCAGGATTTTTTTTTACCTGGGGCTGCTTAACATTGAGCTATTATTCGGATTAAACTATTCACGAACACAATTCATTTTTGGCACGTGAAAGCTCGAACTCAACTATTTCATACACTTCAAAGCCTAAGCTCGAATACCTAATCAAGCTTGTTTATTAAATAATCACAAGTTCGAACATGAGATATCCCGCTTGCCTCGGCTCGAATAACATCTTTAGCTAGATGCCATAAGAAACCAATATATGAAAATAATTCTTTTTAATATCCAATACAACTTACATGAATTACAAAGTTAAATGAATGAAGGTGTATTTTAAGAATCCAATGAATGCCAAATCTAAATTATTAAAATCCATAAGTCGAATCACAAAAAAAATGTTCTATTGGAATTCTAGAAGAAACAAAATATGTAAATTAAAATATAAATTAATTGATATATTCCATATGTAATGTAATATAAATTACATAAATAACCAATATTATTTCAAATAACATAATTCAATATGAATCAACCAAAATAAAAAAGAAAACAATAAGAAGAAATACAACATGTTAAACGATAAAAGAAAGTATATATATATTTAAATATGCAAATTTTAGCCTATACAAATATGCAAATTTTATATCATGTCCAAATATGCAAATTTTAGCCTATACAAATTTAAATTTTATTATCTCAAATATTTAGTTGTGCTTTCATCAAATAACTTTGTGTCCAAACTAAGTATATTTTTAAATTTTTCATCACAAATCAATTCCTATTAGCTCTTGATCATTACATAACATAAGAAAATCACTATTAAAACAAACATCAATTAATAATCTTCTTAAAAATTTGTAAAATAAAATTAGAATAAGCAATAATTTGTGTATGTTTTTTATTAAAAATGCTCAAACCTCTTCTACTTTTGAGATGAAAATTAATAAATTATTGAGTTTCTTCCTAAAAACATATAAGCTAAATTGGGCTAGACTAATATTTAAATGGAGCTACAAATAAAATAATCTATACTAACTCAAAGAAGAAAAAAAATTACATGGGGCTGGAGCCCACCCTTGTCCAAGGGTGGCTCCGCCCATGTCTTCGTAAAATTCACAATTAGGTTGATTATCATAGCAAAACAGTTAGACTAGATTACCGTATCCTGTTGTCAGATCCTCTCATGCAAAATTATACTAGTATATATTTGATTTTTGAAATGTATTAATTATATGATCATGGTTTTTTTTTTTTTTTTTTTTTTTGGTACATAGGTTTTTTATTCTTTTAAACGTGAATCTTTTCTTTTTGTGGGTTCCGAATATGATAGGGCTGCAGACGAGCCGAGTCGAGCATCGGCCCTATCGAGCAGAATTGACTTTTTTTTTTAGCTGCCCGAGCTCGATTTTTTAGGCTTGAACTCGACTCGATAAAAAATTACAACAGCTCGAGCTCGACTCGAAATCAAAATGCTCGAGTTCGACTCGAAAATTTTAAAATGAAAAAGTAAAATTACCATTAAAGATCTATGTTAACATATTTATAAGGGATATTTTAGTAATTTAACATGTATATCGAGCCACTCGACGAGCCGCTCGACAAGGCAAAATATGGGCTCGAGCTCGACTCGAGTTCGTGCTCGAGCCGCTCGAGCTCGACTCGAGTTCGGTCAAACTCGAGCTCAATTCGAGCTTTGACTAGAGGGCTCGCGAGCCGCTCAGTTCGTTTGCAGCCCTAGTTCTGAATAATAATAATAATAATAATAATAATAATAATAATAATAATAATAATAATAATAATAATAATAATAATAATAATAATAATAACAATAATTGCACCTTTGTAAACCATTACACTGTGTGATTTAGTCGTTCTCATTTTTCTTTAAATTTCTGATAAATACTAGCGTTCTTAATTAGTAATTTTTTATCTGATAATTTTGTAGTTGCTTTGGTTCATTGTTGTTATACATACATGGAATGAAAATGCCAATTTTCTTCACTTTTTATTTATTTACGGCAAATTCTACTCTTTAGATGGGCACATGCCTTACGTTTCATGTTTATTGTGCTTGATCTAAGTTGATTTTTTAATTAATGTAATGTGCAGTTACTGATGTTTAATGGCATCTCCAAGTCTATTACTAGGCACGGGCAGCCGGGCAGGCTCACCTCGGGCACTCCGGGAAGGTTGACCGCGGGCACTCGGCCAGGGCACTTACGTAGATAAAATCTTACCTAAACATTTTAAATTTACTAAATTAGAAATTTCTAAATTAATTTAAATTTTAAAATTTTCTTAAATGAAAATACGTATAGATTTTATTTCCTGATATTTAAGAATATAAATGTTTCATAATTTATTCAATATCCTTTTACATATATATATATATATATATATATATAAACAGTGTTTTAAATTTGATTTGTTTTCACTTTTATCATACTTTCTAATTACTTTTTTTATATATGTGCAATGTCTATATCATCTTGCTATTTTTTTTTTTATTTTTTATTAGTTTTTGCCGCTTTCAACTTCTTAATATTTGAAATCATTTATCCTATATTTGTGTTTATATATATAAGTTGAAATCTTTATCAAGTTTTGAAAAACTTGATCGTATTTATTTAAACTATGTACTTACGTTCATCAAATAATAAAACCATGAATTTATTTATTTCTTATAAAATCTAAATCTTGTATCATTAAAATTTAAAATGCACAATATTGTTTGGAAAAATTTAGTAATACCTTTATAGCTATAAAATATATGAAGCATTTACTTTGATAAATTAATATATTTCATTGAATCGCACGATTTCTATACCACAGTGAAAATATTTTGCTTTGGTTCATTTAATATTAAAAGATATATAAACGCACCTATGGATGAATTTATATCTATATATTAATATAAAAAGAGACTAAGGGTGTGATTGTTTATATATTCAACTATTTGTATTTTGTTTGATTTTCAACTATAGTTAATTTTGAAAAAAATAGTATAGTTAGTTCTTAGCGGGTATATTAAAATAATATTTAAATAAAATAACTAAAGTTGATTTAATGTAAAGTAGGAGAAAAATGATTGAAAGTGATGGTTAGTTAAAATTATGTGAGTGGATGAATAGTGAATTAAATTTGATGTGATGTGTAATAAAGATTAGTTGATATTACTTAATTATATTGATAATATTAGGGATAGTGGAGTTGGGTTAAAGTTGAGTTAAATTTGAGTTTTGATTGACTTTTTTTTTTTTTTTTACTGTTGAAACAATATCCAATCGGCCCCTAACTAGTTACCTTAAATAGTGAGAAAAAAATCCAACCTAACATTTCAGTTTACTAAATATAGGACTTCTAAAGTTTTTTTAATTTTGCCGCCTTTAAATCTAATAAATAAAGTTAAAAAATAATTCTAAAAAAGTTCAAATATGATAATAATTCTAAGTTCAAAATTTTATAACAAAATTTGCAACACATCTGTGTGTATCTATTTATAAAGGAAATAATAAATATAATGTACAATATATACATAAATATATATGCCATTTTTTTTTTTAAAAAAAATCACAACATATCCATGTAAATTATCAATTTGTTCAATTCAATGCGAATGTGATTTTTTTGTTGTGGGGAGGGGGGGGGAGGGAGGGATTCATGCAAAATATACGGGTAAATATTGAGTTGTCCATATTACATGTAGATCAATATATTTTTTAGTATTATTGAAAATTTACTACATGATAATTTTTAATTTGTTCCGTCCATATGTGTGTCATATCTTTATGTTTAGCGTTTCACATATTTTTATTTTTATTAACCTATAAAAATCTTTTAGCCTTCACTGATATTACATAATAGAATCCAAGTACATAATTTTGTAAGTAAAAATTGAGGTAAAGAATAATAAGGTATGTATTTTGAAATATTTTCTCAAAATTGTACAATATTTATTAATATATTATCTAACAATTTTGTAAAACAATTGCAGACAGTCGCTCATCTTTTTGATATACATTAACATTTGAAATTAATTTAATTTTAGTATTCTTAAGAGGTGATTAAAAAAGTTAATCTATAAACTCTCATTAATATATTTTTTACATTGATTAGATCTAATTGATAAAGTAAATAAATCTTTAAAATTTAAGACAATCAACAAGTGGGTAAATGAATGAAAAAAAGTAAATTACAGAATACTTATAGTAACATTTTGTGTGTATACTTGAAAGGTTACAAAATCACCTGAAAATTGATATTAAGTTTATTTAACTATTTAATATGTTCGTTTAGTCCAACATTTAATTTTAAAATTACCTTAATATGATCGTTTAGTCTAACAATTAATTTTTAAAAATTAATTTATTATATTTTAGTCAAACATTTAACTTTAATATTACTTTCCGGTGCATCGCACATGTTAGAATATCACTTGTGAGTTGTCCCACATTGTTAATACATGGAAAATAGACCCACTTAATAAGTTTAATGGGCTACTCCTCCTTTCACCAATTGGTTTTGGGATGGAACCTCATTTGGGCTTCATATGAGTTTTTTTCTTTCTTACATGGTATCAGAGCCCACTTTATGTCTGGGTTAGAGACATGATATCAGAGCCCGACCGACTTTGTGTCTGGGTTAGAGACATGATATCAGAACCCACTTTGTGCCTGGGTTAGAGACATGATATCAGACTCACAAGTGAGGGGGCGTGTTAGAATATCACTTGTGAGTTGTCCCACATTGTTAATACATGAAAAATAGACCCACTTAATAAGTCTAGTGGGCCTCTCCTCCTTCCACCAATTGGTTTTGGGATGGAACCTCATTTGGGCTTCATATGGGCTTTTCTTTTCCCCCAGTTTCTTACATGGTATCAGAGCCCAATTTGTGCCTGGGTTAGAGACATGATATCAGAGCCCGACCGACTTTGTGTCTGGGTTAGAGACATGATATCAGAGCCCACTTTGTGCCTGAGTTAGAGACAT
>CACSLK010012531.1:5444368-5487334 GCA_902706635.1 Striga hermonthica | reverse complement strand
TTTTTTTTTTTTTTTTTTTTTTTTTTTTTTATGTGCACAAAAGCTTTTTGTGCTTGAAGGTCCATCCACTGGTGTCGGGTATTTATAGTGACGAGGTAACAAATGCACCACCCTAACAAATTTTATAATTCTAATAGACACATTTTTCCCCCCTTTCTAATGCAATTTCAATAGCATTTATTGCATTATTCATGGAGACTACTTCCGGGGTGTTGATTTTGAAGGAAAAAAAAAAAAAAAAATAGTCTCATTCTTCATATATTATAAAAGCAATTATAGATATGTTGGACTTTAATTTACACACAAAAGACTGTTTTTCGGTTGTCTAGTCGTTTTACACTCATACTTTTCCCATAAATGTATACTTACACAATAAAGTCATATATATATATTTTTTTTTATATTATAATATAAAGTATGACACATGAGTGTTAAAGAATGCAAGTTTGTGGAAAAAGTATGATTGTTTAATCGTGAGACAGCTTAACAGAGGAAGAACTACTATATTTTATACATGCAAATTTTAACTATTAGCTGATAACAAATATTCGTGAATAGTTGATAGCAGATTGTAACACTTAATATGAGTAATGAATTCTATCAACGGTTAGTAAAACGAGTGTTGGTAATTAGTTGTTTCTATAATAATCTTAAATATTATGTTGTAGATTATATTATGAATACACCAAAATCTCGTATATTGAGACTTTTTAAAGTAAGAGTTTTGGATCCAAAAAAACTAATGAAACAAGTCATTTACCGAACTAATTAGTTAACGGATTTGACGAGTCCTCTAAATGCGTTTCAACCCGTTAATTTTTTATCAATCTATTAATATCCAAACGAGTTCATAATAATTTAATATATGACAATATAATGTAACAATATGTATAATAATATATTCCAACAATTTCAATGCTATTTTCACTGGAATTTTTCAATGAATTCTACCAAAAATTCGACAAAGGTATTCTATTTGAATGAGTTTTTCATTGAAATTTCCGTTAGATTTCGACGATTCCAACATTACATTTCCAACGGTAGAAATATGTATGGAAATAAAAATTCCAACTGAAATTCCTACGTAAAAAAATGTTGACAAAATTATTGTTGATCAATCGCCAAATTAAATCTAAAATTACAATAGAAAGTTCATTCCATTGAAATATTTTTATTGGATATTTTCGTTGAAATCTTTCCAACGGACGCTACACAATCCGTTCGAATTATCATTAAAATATACTCCCTCCTATTTTTATTATTTTTCATCCTGACTTAATTGATCATTGATTAAATAAATGTCGTTTTAGCTATTTTATTCATATTTTTCCATTTTTAACTCTTCATCTAATGCACAGTGTCTCTTCATATTCCATCTACGTTGTTTCTCATAACATCCATTAAATAGAGTTAATATTGGTAAGAAAAAAAGTTCTTAATTAGTGTGTTTCTCGAAACGACAAATAATAAAAATAGGAGGGAGTATGACAATTTCTCTGTAGTGTCAATCATTATATCTCTCCCCTTGGAATAAATTTTCAGCGACAATAAATATGAAAGAAAATAAAATAATCAATATGTTGAGACATGTGAGTTATAATTGATAGCTGGAGAAATATATTTGCAACTTTTGCTTCTATTCAAAAGTATATTTGCAACTTTTGAAAAATATATTATAATCTTTATTATTTATTTTAATTATGTTAGTGAGACTATAGATGTGAGATGGGTTGAATATTTGCAACTTTTGCTTCTATTCAAAAGTTAGAACAGTCATATATCCTGTGCTGTCGATTCTCTCATGCACAACTAGATTTTACTTTTGAAAAGTATTAATTATATGATTTTTTATTATTTGTTTGAACCTGAATTGCTCTTTTGTGGATTTAAAAAAGAAAAAGAAAATATAATAAGGGTGCGTTCGGCTGGTACATATTATACCGGATATGAAGCCATTTGGCCCATTTACTAAGGCTGATGTGTTGTTCACAAGCCCACAAAAATGGAGGTTGAAAATACTCATAATTTAAAGGGCAATTTGCATTTATACGGTAAAGAACTTAAAATAATTGCATAAATACAAAAATCAAAACTTATTTGCAAATATGCCTAGTTTAATAAAATTATTTGGATAAATACTATCAAACAAACAATAAACAGTTGCCATCATAAGATTCCCGTAATTGACGGTATTCTTTCTCATTAATTAAAAAAAAAAATCAAAATCTGAACTATACAATCAGAAGCAACGTCGTCCATCACGAGCAGCGTCAATCACAAGTAGCGTCGTCCATTTTCTGATCAACTAGATGGTGGAGAACACAATATATACAGAAAATATACATAATATAAACAGTATATATACGACAAATATACAATATATATACTTATGATCATGTCGATCCTTATAATTTTCAATTCAAATCTTTCATACAAAAAAACCAAACTATACACACTCTAATAGTGTGCATATGAAAAAAATATAAACAGTATATATACGAAAAATATACAGTATATATACCTGCAACTACACAAACAACCAAAAAGGTATAAATATACTACATATATATGGCATATACACTGTCTAGTGGAGATGAAAATCGCGAGCAGGGAGATTGACGCCCTAGGTCACGGTCACCCTTCGTCTCCTCACGCCGCCTTAAACATTCGCGAGCAGGGATCCGGAATTTCAGTTCACACGTAAGGCAGAGGTCGTCGAGAGCGCCGCCGACGGTGTAGTCGTACGCCGATGGCGTCGTCGTTACAAACGTAATCGCGCCGCTTAATAAAGCTCCTCGTTCCAATCATGATGTCTGCTCCCACATCTATGTTCACGCCACCATTAGTCGTCTGTCGAGTCGGATTCCATCCATTCTCGCAAATAGGTACGGGAGAAAGATTTTATTACCATAAAAATAAGAGATCAGTTTTTAGAAAAACGGAAACGTTCCCCATTCTCGTTAATTAGTGATTAATTATGCTAATTAATGACTAAATAATTATTCTAGCATAACTGCAAATAAATATAACAATTCTAGTAATTTTGCTAATATTTATTTGACAGGTGTAATCTATATATATATATATATATATATATATATATATAATTGCTAGCTAATCATTAAATAAAACCTCATAAATAAAACCTATTTAATTTTACCTAATAAATACTACAACCTTCCATATACAATGAACGTTACTTTTACAATTACGGATTATTATTGTACATTTATGATTATACATTGTAACGTTTCATTATTTTAAATGATATTTTCATCTTTTTATTTTATTTTATGACATCTAATAAAAATTAATTAAAATTTAAAATAATCTATATATATAATTAGGAATTATCACATCAATAAAAATTTGCATATTCCACTCTTTTTTTTATACATAGTAGCTTGATTTTTTATTTAATATGTAATCATACTAATGTTAAAATTAATTGTTACGACTTTATCCGCTCATTTAATAATTCTAAATTTTATTCTATTTTTTTTAAATAGAATGATTACAAAATATTCTACCAAAACCTGTGGGTATAATACAAAAATAGAAAATTAAAATAAAACAATCGTTCTTATAAAAGACAATTTATTGTTGCATAAGTACGTGTTTAATTTTTAAAAAATGCATTCGTTTAAATAAAATTCATAGCCTCAAATAGTAGTAGTAATGATAATAATAACAATAATAATATTTAATGTATTTTATATAAATATCATTCCCGTTATGATTATATTTATATTCCTATATATATAACTATTCACAAAGAATTTATTTCAAATAAAAAATAAGCACATTTTATTCAACTAATTGTAAAAAGAAGCTGTTATATTTTTTATTAATTAATTAAATTATATATTTTATAACTACGTAATAACTAATAATAACTAAATGATATAAGAAAGTTTATACATATAAAAAAATTAGATTTTTTAAGATACTTATTTAAAATAATAATTATTTTTTAACTCATTAATATTTTTTAATAAAAATAATTAATTACTTTTTATGGCATAACCAAAACATTTTTTATCTAATTAATTAGTCATAATTACTATTATTTTCTACAATTATCATTAGAGTGATTTATATGTAGGTTAAATAGTTTATACTTATATCGTTTATATTTACAAACCATAAAATTTCTACAATATGATATACTCATTATTTATCTTAAGTTTTAAATATTGTATAAATGAAGAATCATGCAATCCATCAATTAAAATGGCGGGACAATATTAGAGTCAGTCAAAAAAATAAATTATAATCAATCAGTTATTCTTTAAAACTGAGCAATCACTTGGCAATTAAATTATACAATCAATGACCATTTTTTAAAACTTTATAAATAGCTGAAAAAATAAGAACCAAAATCACATTCAGCAAAAAATACTACTCAACAGGAAAAAAAAATTCAGCCAAATTCTCATTTCAAATGGCTTTCATGTTTAATAATATTGAGGTTGATTCGCCATTATTCAACAAGATCTTTGATGAAATGAAAATAAAAAGAAAAAACATCAAAATGGCGGATTGAAGTACGTATCTCACGATGTCAAGGTATAAAAAATTTTTCAATTCTTTTTTAACACATACTATTTCAATATCAATTTTTTATAATATTATTTTTTTATCGTGTAGGGTCAGTGAATTCATGCTTCAGGCCCGGGTTGCTTCGCTGAAAAATTTTAAGAAGTTTAAAATCAATGAGGGTCGTATTTATGCCATAGAAAATTTTAAGGTGTTTCCCGACCAAAATTATTTGTCATAGAAAATTTATACAACAAAAATGATTCCAAAACTTTATCCATGAAATAATACAAAAAGCATACAAATATATTAAACCTTTAAACAAACAATTCACATCTAGATCAATAGCTTCCCCGTAGATAAATTAAAAGCATGACTACGACAGCTAAACAAAATAGGAATCGATCCGAGTGTTTGTGTCAGATGAGAGAAAAAAATTAAAAGTGAAGAAGAAACGGCAAAAATGTTGCACGTGGTAGGGTTTCATGCATCAAATACATGCCTCTTCCACCTTCTTAAATGTTCTATATATGTGTGGTGGATGAAACTTTGGCCGTGCTATATGGGACACTACAAATTATATCTAGACGATCCTCAGGGTTGAGGTTCCTTTTAGAAAGGAATCGACTGATTTCAGGCCACTTGAGGTTGCAAGTGATAGTTATGAAGATATCAGCATAACCGGTACAACGATAAATGGTAATCGCATCCAACGACAAAGGGTGCACTTCAGTTGGCAGTCAATATAATTCTTATCCATCATTTATATTTTCTTTGATTAGTGTACAATTCGATTGATATGTTTTTGTTCTCCAAATTTTGAGATCAACATATACTCGATTAGTTATTACTAAGCTCAACAGCCATGTATTCGAACGCAAAATATGAATCGGTGCCAGAGCTGGTGATAAGGTTCTTATTCGTAGGCTCAAAATCATACCATCTGATTTGAGGGTACCTTTCAAGTTTCAGCGCAGGCAGTTTCTGCTCATGGTTTCCTATGTTATGACAATCAATAAGAGTGGAGGACAATTATGTCGCACATCAGCTTACTACTGAAGAACCCTGTATTTAGCCATGAACAATTGTACGTGGCGCTTTCTAGAGTTACGAGCCGAAGGGGTTTGAAGATAATGATTTGTGGTGATGGACATTCTGACGATTAAAAAACCACGAATGCTGCACATAAAGAAGTGTTTAATAATATTTATTTTTTTTTAAAAAAAAAACTTTTTTTTTTATGATTATATTATGATTTTTACTATTGTTTATAATTTTTTATTATTTTATTCCTTATCATATAGCTTTCTGTGCAAATGCACATGTTACAACTAGTTATGTAATAAAAAAGGAATGGTCTAATGTAAAGGGTAATTATCTCTAATTTAAATCCCATCTAATCTAAGCTAAACTTTTTCAATTTGGATATGCAAACCCTGTAGAATATCTGTTGGGTTGCTTTCAAACTATATGCAAATCTTGGAGAATGTCCACTATTCACTATTCAAGTAGAAGAATATATTATCCACTATTCACTATATTGACTATTGAAGTAAGACTGCGGATTAACCTCCGTCATGTGCCATTTGACTTAAAGCGTCAATCTACTCAAGTAGATTATTACTTTTAATTTTTTTTTTAAAAAAAAACATTGGGATGCTTGGATACAATTTTTTTTATTGGATTTTTTTGGTTTGAAATGGTTAATTTTGAAAAGAAAGTAGCATAGTTAGTTGTCAGTGATATTTTGAATTTATATATTAAAACAATATTTAAAATAGAATTATTAAAGTTGATTTGACGTAAAAGTATGAGAAAGATGATGCGGAGTGATGGTCAGTTAAAATTATGTTGGTAGATAAATAGTTAATTAAAGTTGATGTAATGTGGTAAGAATATTGAGTGATATTATTTAATTATATTGATAATAATATTGAAGATGGTGAGGTTGAGTTAAAGTTGAATAATGTTTGAGTTAAAAAAAGTGACTAGTTAAAACTGATTGGATTGATTTTTTTATTTTATTTTATTTTTTTTTTTATTTTTTTTTTTTGTTTTGGGAGAAAATTGGTATCCAAGCTTACACTAATGACATGATGCAAATTAGGCATGTGTATGGATACTTGATGCTCGAGGAAATTGACACTGAATTATTCGGCTTTACAACCGACACAGTTTGACTTTATGTCAAGAAAATGGATGAAAAAATTCAATAGCAAGATAATGGATGAGAATATGAAGACATAGATAATCAAAAAGAAAACTTGAATGATTAGATAACATCTTCTAAAAATATGACAATGAAGTCCATTTGATGGGGTCTAATAACATAACCGATATAGCCATAGCTTGACTGCTTGACTAAATCAGAGCGATGCTAAGTAATCTAGGTCGACCTGTTCAAAAAAGAGCTAGGTCGATCTATGGAGAACACTTGGATACAAGGGGGATAGGAGCGACTCGACTAAAACTATAAGGAGACGACCCAACACAACGAGAACGACTTAAACTAATGCAATTTATTGACCTACAGAAGACGACATGTAGGATGGTGTCTAGCCTAGGGATCCTATTTATTGATAATCATGGAGACGATCTGGTGGATTGCGACATGTGGATACTTGGATGATTGTGGGCACTTGGAAACGGGGGTGGAGAGAAAGATTTAACGGGCATCAAGGGGATCTAATTCAGAATAAGAAGTAATCTAATGATGATGAGGACAAGATCAGGATAAGACTAAACATCGGGCATCCCATAACCGTTTTAGGCAGCTGGGTAGCCCAATCTTGGACATTAGGGTACTCTATAAAAGGGGCTGAGGTACCATGGTAAACTCTCTACATTTTTTCACTACCTACACATTCCATATAACTCTCTAAATACAGAATTTACATCTTCCTATGTATTATTTTGATTGTCGGAGTGCTCACGCCGAGAGTTCCTCCCGACCTTTTGTTTTGCATGTCACCAGTTGTTTCTAGACGATCGGAGCTTTACAACAGTCGATTCACTTCAGACCCATGTCGTCGATACTCGATAGAAACGACCAAATTTAATTAACCTATAACTCATATGCCACCACCACAACAAGATTCTTCAAACAATCACATACTGGGATCATGATAGTCATATCTTATGTGTAACAAAGTTATGCCTGACCAAAAGATCAAATTGTCCACAATCTAAACCTCTAAGTCTTACAAAAAAGTAATAATAATAATAAGAATAACTTTGTTCATTAATTATTAAAAAAATATGAAAAAAATATAAGGAGGAAGAAAAAAAAACCAATCTTCAACCCTTTCATAAATCCGCTTGAATAGCAGTTGAGTTAAGGGCAATTTTTTGCAGATAAACTATTTTGGGGGTGTTGAGTGTTAAATATGCCAAATTGAAATTAATCAATTACATGCAGAAAACAACGAAAATAACAAAGTGAAAACAGATGTCAACGATGAACAAAGAAATTAAAAGAAAATAGGTGGAGAAAAAAGAATAGAACTGAAAAGGTCGGATAATAGTCTATTTAGGCCGCACATAAAAAGAATAGAGAAAAGTCCAGCCGATTAGTGCACAAGACGGTGAAAAATAGAGATAAGCGGTGTGGAGGCTTCATGTTGGACACCTACCTTTAATCAAAATTTACTTTCAAAAAACAACACTCCATGGTATGTGATATAGGATATCATACTGGGTTGACTTGATCTTAGAGACAACTTGATTGAATTAGGTGAACCGATAGGTCGATCGGAGATCAAAGGCGCTAAATATTGAAGTACTTAGGTCGATGAGGACATCACGGGTTCAAAAGAGCACAGACAGGTCGAGCTACGTCCATTTGGTCCTCGGATGGCCTAGTTGAAACTTTACCTGAAGGCATGACTGGTTAATGGATCGAACAACAAGACACGAAAGCTTAGCACAAGGAGCACTCTATCTCGAGGGACATGGGTCAGTCGCACAATTAGACCGTCTGTAATGGATAAGAAAAAATATTATGAATATAAGAACCGCACGTGGATAGAGCCACGTGGCCTATCCTAATCGAACAGTACCAACGAGCAGTTCGGGCAGTCTGGATAGTCCATCTGAGCAGTCTTAGGCAACAAGGTAACACACTTCTATAAATAGAGTCTATTGATACATTACATTCTCTACATACTTACAGAGATTTACATACATTGTTCATCGTCTTCCTCGTCTGTGAACTTATTTGATCATCGAAGCTATAACGCCTGGAACTTCTCCCGACCCATTTTGCAAGTCTACGATTAGGTTAGAGGGCATATTAGGTCATGCAAACATGATGCAAGTCGTTTGCACACCGGTATGTATAATCTATTTGTGTGACAAAAGGTTCGAAATTCTTTTCAAAGATACCATGGCCAATAATCTTTGTCCATTTGACACCAGTCAATACACAACTTCACATATAATGATTATTCATAATTCTTTATTAGTGCTACATACTCAAACAACCATATATGTTTCAACGATGCAAGCTGCAACAAGAGCACACAAAAACAATAAAAATCCAAACAAGTAACCAGAATTCAAGAACAAAATATGCTTAACAATGCAAGCCGCAACAAAAGCACACAACAATAATAGATAATTTCAAAAATCAAATAGCAATGGGGTCAACAAATGTAGCGGTAATCACGGGAGTCATGAACTTCTCAGGACACGTATAATGGTCTATCGAGTTCTTGTAAGTCACCTCGGCCACCCGTCCATAGTTAATGACTTGCACAACCATTTCTTTTGGTATTGAGCTTTTGGCGACCCACTCCGTGTTCATGTTCTTCCAACCATTCTCCACAAACTCTTTGAATTTGGATAATGCCTCTTTTCTTGACACGTTGTGATTCTTCATGTAGCAATCAACAACCGTGAGCATTTTTCCTTCTCTATTCTCGCGCTTCAGGATTTCAAAATGTAAAAAAGAAAAAAAAAATAATAATAAAAAAATAAAAGACTTCGTTAAGTTTCAACTTTCACCACACTACATGAAAAATGAAGAGCTCATATATATAGTTAGCTTAATTATTAATGTACAATATACTTACATCTTCGCTACCCAAATCCTCAAGGTGTCGACCCATCTTAGCAGTAGATATTACAAGTTTAGAATCGTTCACCAACCATTCAACAACTTCCTTGGTAACACATTTGAGGCCCGGGATTAGAGCCAAGAACATCACGTATATGCAACTTGTGATCACCGAGTTGTTCATATAATCTTCAAACGAGGGCATTTGGCGTTCCATTATCCATATTTGTTCTTGATTGTAAGCTCGGGCAAGTTGTTTCACCTAATTCACCAACTCAAGTGTTCACATACACAATATTTATGGATAGTTTCAACAATAATGAACAACTTACAAGTGCATAAGCAGAAAACTAATAACTTCTATCTTGTTACTACTTAATAATGTGACGAATTTTATCTCCAATAAGCTAAGACTAGACGAGCGCATTCTAATAAAACGAATCATCAAAAAATTATAATATATATTATGTCTCGCGTAGAAATTACTTAGTTTGTAACTTTGGAATTTTCAATGCCACATAAATTATATAGATGATGTTTATTACTGATTCTTTGAAATGGGGAACTGCAAAGGATTTGTCTTGTTCTGCTGCATCACGTTCATAGTCTTCACATATGCTCATGATGAATCTATATAGAATCTTCATGTAGTTTGGGAGTCGATCGATTTGGTTCATATCCCATCTGGAAAAAAAATTATAATTTATACTCCTAATGGGATAATCTCTATGTACATATTATAAAAGAGAAATTTAAAATGGAAATTAAAAAAAAAATTAAAAAAAAAAAATGTACATTACTTTCCAAGATAAGATTATGCATACCTTTCCAAGAGGTCGGTCAAAAGTTGAGCTTCTTCAAGTGTAGCATAATTGTCGTACGTATCGTCCATTGTCGACACCATTTGCATGCTTTTAGCAACATTTTTTCGAACATAAGAGTACTGAGGCTCAAAATGCACAGCTGCTCCCCAAAGATAACATTCGATCAATCTATCTCTTGAATACGTCAGTTTAGACTTGAGGTCGAATTGATTCCACCACCTTTCAAAATACAACAAGCGATAAATGAAAAAACTTATGATCACCTTTTTCATTAACCTTTTCGAAACCCCCAAAAAAAAGCGAAAATAAAGGAAAATGTTGAAGTTACTTGGAGACTTCAGACATTTCTTCCTTATACAAATTCTGTAAGAAATTGAAATTGAGTTTGGCGAGTTTGAGAAGAAGTGAGTCCTTCGAATCATCTTTTTCGTAATGAGAAATGTAAATGCGTATCTCAATAATCGGAACACCCCTATAATAAGGATGCTCTAAAGCTCGTGTAATCTTTCCTTCAAGTGAGGGCTCTAATAACTCGGTGGCTAATATCCGCTTCAAGTGATGGGTCGTAAATGGAACAGCCTCGTCTAAAATATCCTCCCCATGAATGCGCGCATGAGCCGCCTCGTACAAGCTCAACAAACCCTCAACGTCATTAGCGATGCTATCTCTGAATTTGTTTTCTCCATCCTTAAATTTCTCGAAAATGCCTATGATTCGATCATATATATCATTATGGATCAAATAAAATTTCAACTAAGTAACATAAAGATAGTATAAGTGTGATTCTTATTGATTCATGTTAGACATCAGTATACTCTTTGAACAACTATATATACTTTAAAACTAAAATGTCACTCGTATTCTAAAAAATAACATAAACATAATCGTGACATTTTATAACATAAGTATTATAACACATGTATGCATTTTTGTTGAAGAAGCATGACGAGTCGACCTGTGTCTAACAGTTAGTCAAATGCCTCATACAAAACTTTGTGTTAAATGTAAATCGGATGCAAATAAAGGAGAGGAAGAGCAATGAAAGGATGTACCACATGAAACTTGATACTGATGTTGCCTTAATAGACGAAACCCTTGCGCAGTAGTAAATAGGTCGTGATCTTCATACTTTTCGTGCAAATCTTTGTATATTTCTTCCAATTTATCAGTGATTTCAGTCTCAAAATGATACCCCAGTCCCAAGCGCTCAACTGTGTCGATTAAGTTAATCAACTTGCTAGATTTTGCATCGATTATTGTAATTCTCACATTCTTCTTCAATGTTTCAATGGCTTCTGCATATTTTTCTTGTTCCTGCATGTTCAATGCATAAATTAGTTGTCGAGTTTAAATGACCTTTTTTTGCTGACAACATTTGATATGGATATATTGTTGTCCGCAATTGTGCTTCATAATCCTTTATACTAGTAAAAATTTGAATTTCCTTTTATTTTAAAAAAAAAAAAAGTATCTTATATTATGAATTTTCAATATCTAATTTTCATGTTAGACAATCTAAAGTTAAGTATATCAACCCATGCATAACAAAAATGCATATTAATACTATTGAACAACATTTTTGTTTTAAATATGACATCCACACTTATATACCATGTAATTCTTCTTTTAGAATGTCTAATATTATGCAACCATATTCTTTCAACACATTACATACTTCCACACTCAAATGACACACTTCAAATACAAATATAAACAGAAGTATGACAATTTAGATCATAGAAACACGATTTATTTCCGTAAAAAGTATGATTTCTCAATGATTAAACAGTCTAACATTAGCATTTGTGTATATATCGATGTCATGCTACACGAACATAGAGTTTGACATAACAGACGCATGATCGCAACATATCAATTTTAAAATTATATCAACTTGTTCTCCTATACATCAATTATCAACCTTTATGTCGAAATTTCATTTATATATAATTTCCGAATGTGTAACTGGCAGACTCGAATGCTTTAGGATTCTATTTGTCATAATTCTATATTTTGGATTGATAAATTATTGGCTATGGTGTCATGTCAATTAGACATGTTATTTTTATAAAATATTAAATATTTCTATTATTGTACAATCATTATTTATTTTATTCCATATTTTTTTATAGTTGTCATAATACTTCTCTTTTTATTTTATTTATATTTCATTGCATATCTTTGCTTAAATCAATCATATTACTTTATTCTTCATTATTTATCTCCAATATTCACATATTACTCGTTTCAAATATGAAGTAACATGACATTAGTCTTTTAAAAAGGATATTTGTTTAAAATTTAATTGGTATCCTCTCAATCAAACAAATATAAATAACTAATTATCTAAATTCTAAAATTACATATAAAGTTAAAAAATTTATATAATATGACAATTTAATTAAAACACAAATTATTTTAGTTTATTAAAAGAAAATTAAAACAAAAGTTTTAATATTTTTTATATATGCTTCTTAATTCAACTCCCGTGAAATACACATGTATTGTACTAGTATTATATCATACTATCATTATTGTTATTATTATTATTGTTATTGTTATTATTATTATTATTAAATATTGATAAAAGCAATGGTAACTACAAAATTTCTATAGAGCCATCGGATGATTTTCTTATGGAGTCATCAATCAGTTAATGTATTGACACATGTCCAAAGTATATTATTGTAGGACATGTGTCAATACACTATTTGTAAATAACTATGGATGACTCCATAAGCCGAGTTATCACATGACTCCATAGCAAAACTGATGGTAACAGTTATGCTAACCTGATTGTCCAATAAGAAGTGAGTGAAATAATCGCCCCACGCGCTGGGGCTATAGGTGACCGTCGGTGGCCGGACATTCCTCACAGATCCGTCAACTCGCGTTCTTGCACCAGCCATTTTTTTTTTCCTTAGCACAAATACTATATAATACGAAAGCCTCACTTTTTTTTTTTCAGTGTGCTAAAAGCTTTTTGAAGATGATTTGAAATTGCAGACACACTTATGTGGCATATTTATAGTGACATGTTGAATTGCTAAGCTGGTTTAGATGAGGGGCATATGGAGGTTGTTACTATTCTATTCTAGACACTACAAGAAATTGATGAATTCTAACTGAAATACATTTCAATAAAATAATTCCAATGACAATTTCAACAGATATTTTAATATTATTATTTCTGTTGGCATTTTTTAATGAATTTCAACGAAAATTCCAACAAAAATATTCCGTTAGAATGAGTTTTCCATTAGAATTTTTGTTTGAATGTGGATTTTCGACGGAGGTGGAAATACAAATTTCAACGAAAATTGTATATTCCAGTAGAAATTCCTACGGTAAAAAATCATTGGAAATATAGACGTTGAAATCATCAAATTTCATCTAAAATTCCAATGAAAAACACATTCCAACGGAATATTTCTGTTGGAATTTCCGTAAGAACCATTCAAACGGAAGTTATACCATTAAAAATCTGTTGGAATATTCATTGAAATATATTACCATATAATTTTATATTGGAATATAACAATTTTCGTTTGTAGTGAGCTGCAATGGGCGCCCAGCAAAATTGATATTTTAACAGAAAATATTATTTTATTTCCATTAACAATTATTGTTATATATATGATTGATTGCAAGTTGATCACATTATTGATACAATGGCCATGCATGTTTTTTACACGCTAATTAATTTATAGCATTGATTGATACATTAAATATATTTTTTATATGATAAGTTATAACGTTTTCAAATTGCCGACATATTTTCATACTTACACTATTACAAGTATGAATTTGTACGTGGAGAAAGTTAATCGTTAGGTTGTCGACCCGTCGTACTTTTATGACAAAAAATGCTATAATTATGCTATGAAATGTAATTTATATTGTTTTTTAAATTATAAATATTTCAAGAGTGTATGGTTAAATAACAATTAGATCTACGTACCTATTTTTCTTGGTGTTCAACAAAACTAGTATTTGATCATGTGCATTTGTACAGGTATAAAACACGTTTTTTGTTTGTATTTATTAATTAGACATGTACTTTTATCATATAAAAAATATTACTTTTTCTTAAGTTACTTTTATCATTCAAAATAATTTATATATTTGTGGCATATATTAAGAAAATTATCATAAAAAATATTGGTGTTTCTGATTTTTAGAAAAAAAATAAAATAAAATAAAATTTGTGCCAATCATATTTTTCTTCCAATAATGCAACCAAATATAGCTGCTACAACTCTGAATGTGCCAATCAACTTTAAGTTCCAAACATTAGCTGTTACACATTTGAATATTTTGCTACCAAATTTAGACTTAATTTAGTATCTGATCCAAAAGATAAATAATAAATATATATATATATATATATATATATATATATATATTAAGGTGTAACGGTTTTAGCAGATTAGTGAGTAATTAATTAAAAAAATGTAACTCCTTTTGGAGGGAAATTAAAATAAGTTTTATTAAATATTTTATTAAATGCATCAACTAGTAATTATATATATATAGATAATAATAATAATAATTATAATAATAATAGAAGATTGTAACATAAAAAGATGGTAAACAATAATCAATATTATTAAATTTATTATTAGTAATTAAATATATAGAGAGAGAGATACAATTGATAAAGTTTGTAACGATTTTTTGAGCAAAATCGAAATGAGGTTTTATTATATGTTTTATTGAATACTATTAGCCAGATTTATAATTCCCGAATGCGCTGAGCCTACATAGCTGCTTCTGGTGCTTCGGAATCCTATTTGGCGAAGAATCATGCTTCGTAATTAGGTTTGGATAAATAATATTGATATATTAATAATTAATAATCTAGGTTCGGGTATTTCATAAATATTATTTAGCTAACTTAGGTATTAAAATATCATTTTTACTAATATAACCCTTTAATTCTTTGTAATTTTACATAGTGAGGCACTAAGTGACTAATATATCCCTGAATTTTGATTTGTTTCCTTCAATAAGCTATTGAATTATAAATGTATTTTAAAAGGTGATAACTTTTGTATTTCTTATCGGTTTTACATATATAATATATCAAATTAATCATCTTTTGATGATCTTCGATTTGACATCCATATTGTATATATGAAATAAATAAATTATATTTATCTTTATAATAATAAAAAATAATAATATTTATTAAAATTCATTAGAAAAATAAAATTATTTCTCAATTGATATATTTATATGTAATGTAGTTATATATTGTAAGTTAAAAAAATTAGTATAATATAATACAAGTAAGTTGCACAAATAAAAAGTGTCATAATAAATATATAATAATATATATATTCTTATAAAAGGTATTTAAATTTTCAAACTACTTTTTCTCATTAATTTTAGATTTTAAGAACAAAAATTATCAACACCCGTGGTAATACACGGGTGTTGTACTAATTATATATATATATATATATATATAGGGGGAGGATCCAATGAGTCAACTCCTTAAAATGAGTCCACTCCTTAAAATGAGTCCAATCCTTAAAATATATATTAATTAAATAATAAAATAAATATTAGTTGACTCCGGCGTTGACCGTTGACTTCTGGCGTTGACCGTTGACTTCCGGCAAAAAATCGTTGACTTTCGCCGTTGACCGTTGACTTCCGTCGTTGACTCCGACGTTGACCGTTGACTTCCAGCGTTGACCCCTAGTATGCATTATATGTATGAAGTAAATATGCATCCAGTACCATGCATTCAGTATGAACTAAATATGCATGGGATATGAATTGCACATGCAGTTCTTATGAACTAAATATGCACCAATAATATCAACTAAGTATGCACCTATTATGAACTAAATATGCATCATGAATGAACTAAATATGCAGCGAAAAATATGCAATAAAATGTGCATTTCATATAGGTAATTTATGATGCATATTTAGTTAATTTTTTTATGAATATTTAGGTAATTTATGATGCATATTTAGTTAATACGAAATGCATATTTGTTATATTTAAATTAAATATATAATAATATTTTTATAATTAATTATTATGCATATTTACTTAATTCATGATACATATTTTAGTTCTTACGAAATGCATATTTAGTTCATGAACAGTGCATACCTATTTTATTTGAGATCCAATCATAACAATTTATTTGTGTTATTAATCAATTTAAAATTAAAATTAATTATATAATAAAAATTATTTGTGTTATTTACTAAATATGCATCTGTTATGAACTAAATATGCATCATGAATGAACTAAATATGCAGCGAAAAAATATACAATAAAATATACATTTTATATAGTTAATTTATGATGCATATTTAGTTAATTTATTGTGAAAATTTAGGTAATTTCTGATGCATGTTTAGTTAATACAAAATGCATACTTGTTATATTTAAATTAAATATATAATGATATTTATATAGTTAATTTATGATGCATATTATTTAGTTTATTCATGATACATATTTAGTTCTTACGAAATGCATATTTAGTTCATGAACAGTGCATACATATTTTATTTTGAGATCCAATCATAACAATGTATTTGTGTTATTAATCAATTTAAAATTAAAATTAATTATATAATAAAAAATCATTAATTATTATATTAAATTTTTTTGTATAAAATGTATATTTTATTACATATTTTCGTTGCATATTTAGTTCATTCCTGATGCATATTTAGTTAGTAAAATGTGCATATTTAGTACATAAACAGTGCATACATAGTTGATATTATTGTTGCATATTTAGTTTATAAGGATGACATATATAAATCATTTCTTATGCATATTTAGTTCATACTAAGTGCATAGTACTGTATGCATATTTACTTCATACAAAATGTAGACTAGGGGTCAACGGTCAACGCCGGAAGTCAAAGGTCAACGCCGGAAGTCAACGGTCAACGCCGAAGTCAATGATCAATTGTCAAAATAATATTTAAATAATTAAAATAATAAATATAAAGAATTAAGTAATAAAAATAAAGAATTATTATTTAAATGAAGAGTTAAATCTTGGCCACACATCATGTACCAATCTGGTGACTAGGAATGGGTCTCACATTCACACTTTAAATATGTGTACTCATTGGATCCAATCTATATATATATATATATATATAGGACCCTCATTACAGATCTCTTTCTTTTTTTTTTTGGAAAAAGAAATCACGATTTTACTCCAATTTTGGGCCTATTCCCCATTAATATCTCTTGTTTGGCCTATTTTAGATAATTTCGCAACTATCCGTATAATTTCCTTCTATCATTGATTTCATTTATTTTCTTCACATAACTACCTTCCAAGATTAATAATTCCATGATAATTTTTTAGACTGTGGCCCACACCTATTCACGTTACACACGTGGCGTCCAGTCGCTGACATCATCCAGCCTTTCGTAATTGTTTTAATTTAATTGGTATTTTATTAAATTATCCACTTGTCTCCGCGCAATTTGGTTGATTGCATACAAATATATCCACTTAAAATATTTTTTTTTTGCTAGTCATAGCTAATTTTGAAAAATGTAGAGTATGTTTTGTTATTAGTGAAATTTTGAGTTAATATAAAAATAATATTTAAAGTGAAATGATTAAAATTAATTGATGATGTAAAAGTAGAAGAAGGATGATGTGAATTGATGATTAGTCAAAATTATATGAGTGAATTAATACTAAATTAAATGTGGTGTGTTGTGTTAATAATGATTGATTAATATTATTTAATTATAATGATAATATTAAAAATAATGAAGTTGAGTAAAATCATATTGGATTTAGAGAATGAGTTGAGTTATTTTATGTACAAACACAAGCCCGCTGGCTACAATCATTGGTGCTTTCTTATAAATTTGACCAAGTTTTGATCAAATTTTTTTGTTAATCAAAGTTATATAGATTATGTTGGTTGAGTAAGTTTGAACAAGATTTTGATTTCGTATAAAAATAATAATTTAAAATAAAATTATTAAGTTAATTCGATATATATATATATATATATGTATATATATAAGAGGTGTTATTGAAAGTGATAAGTAGTTAAAATTATTTGAATTCATAACTAGTGAATTAAAATTATTTTAATTTTTAATAATATTGAGGAGAGTAGCCATGAGTTAAATTTGAAGTTAAAAAAAAAAAAATGAAAAATGTATGGATATCCGTTTAGAAATTTGTATCCAAGCAAACCCCTAACATTTGTATCCATCAAGATTGTCGAACGAACAATGTTGCCTGCCTCGAACATCTAGATCCACCAATGGAAATTACCAATAATATTTTGTAATTAAATAATATATTGTCATCAAGAGAGACTAATTAACTTATAATAGATCATTAATAATTGATTTCACAAAACATAATTTCCATAAAATATGTTCCTCTCAGCAATAAACCAGAAAAACACACCACAGTCTAGCCATAGAAACCACAAAGTACATTCAATTCAATACAACCAGAATAAGGGGGAAGAAAATAGTACACGTCAACTAGTCGTTATTTGAAGCAGGCATCAAAAGAAGCTTCTCCTCACGCATTTCCCCACCAGTCGACCTTTCCTCTGCCAAAAGCGACTGCAGATCGCTACCATTCGCCAGGCTGTTGAATTCGACGGCTTTGGAGGGCATTGTGGGGTAACGTCGTTGGGCGAAAGTCATCAGCCGCTTTATAGACTGTAGGTACTTTCGTGTGGTCTCGTCGTTCATGATGTGGGCCACACTGTTGGTATAAATCTTCTCACGGGCCGAACGTTCGTGGATGCCAACCATAGTAACACCAATGGGCCAGGGAGCATTTCCGATTGCTAGCTTTATGTAGTGGTCCATTCCGGCTAGATAGTCGCGCCTCATGCAGCAGTCAACGATATACATCAACGCTTGACGAATATCGTCCGGAAGAACCTGGAAAAGGAAAGTTACAAGTAAATCTTGTTTGGTAAGCACCATAAGCTAGCTTATAAGTTTTCTATATACAAATAAGTTTGGTTTGGTAGAAAGCTCTAACTTATCTCATAAGCTTTTTTTTTTTTGGGGTAGCTTTTCACATTGAAATTTTTATTTCATTTGGCAAGCTAAACACTTTTATCATATCAACTAGCTTTTTAGCCATCTGCCATAAACTATAGCTATAAGCTCGAAATCCACTTATACATTATCAACTAACTTTCTATATCAGCTAGCTTTACCTTTACCAAACATATTATATGCAAAAGAATGTAATAACCTTGCATGTTGTGCTATATTATGGATATCAACATCTACTAATAAATATTTCTTCATGGTAGTTGATGATCATAATAACTCATCATGTAAGAGAAATTACCAGATTACACCTTTCTTGTTCAAATTGTCAATTGCTACAGTCTAATAACCGATGTAAATACGATTAATACTTTATATTCAGATACTACAATAGAATATCACAGACAGTTGAAACAGCCGGCACCAAACGTGGCAGTTCTTAGTACCTTGCCCTCACATTATCTGTTTCACGGAAGAAAAAAGGTAAATTCAAATTTCGAACACATGCTCAGCAGGTGATCAGCCAACGACATTGTATTTGTATGTAAGTTAGATAACTTTATTTGCATTCTCTACAAAGAAAATGCAAACTGAGTTGAAAGTAGTGAATCCAATATGATATTATCTTCTCAAAACACCTATAATAATATGCTTTAACTTCTTTAGCATAAGATTCAGCTACTTCAAACCACTAACAACACTAATTTATGCATTCAGCCAGTAATTCAAGAAACAAAGTCATGTTAGCAACACCGGAGGAATTAACACTACACTTGCATATGATAAAAAAATTCACCTTCTTTCTGCAGAACTTAAACAGCGGATTTAGATAACGAGCACACTGCTTGAATGTGGCCACCATAGACTTCCCCTTAGCTGTTCTCTTCTCAGCCTCACCCATCTCATTCAGCTCGTCGTTCCACTCGTTGAGCAGCTTCTTGAAGAAGACAAGGATCTTATCCTCGTCACACAGATCCTCGAAATTTGCCTTCATCCGCTTCAAATCCTTGTCGTGATCAACACCAGAGGAAGCCCCATCCCCACTCAGATCCTTATCACCATCCCCACCGTCTTTATCCTCCCCGGCATCATTCCTCGATTTCCTCTTCCTATCACTCATAATCCCAGATTTCTGACGCTTTTTCAGCTCGACAATATCCCGTAAGAAATCGTTCGTCTGGCCCTCCGTCATATCACTGTCGTCGACCTCGAACAAACCCGCCTTCAGGACGTACTTGAGGCGGTCCAGCCTCGCCTGGTCGTCCTCACCGAAGAGGGTCACCGGCTGTTTAAGGAATCGTAGGCGGCGGACGACTTCCGGCCGGGGGAGGTTGAGGTCATCGATGTTATGCTCCTCGGCGAGGGATTTGGAGGAGGATTCGGGCTTTGATTTGGGGATTTCTGACTTGGAGCTAGGGTTGGAGGAGGAAGAGGCAGGGTCGTTCTGATGCTGTTCCTGCTGGGATTGCTTCTGGCGGCGGAGGGCTTTGGCCTCGGCCTCGCGTTTCTCCTCTTCGCGGAGGCGCTGGAGGCGCTTCTGCTCGATCTCGGAGCGCTTGAAGAATTTCTTGCCGCCGACGTCCTCCGCGAGGCTCTGCCGCTTTTTCAGAAGCTCCTGCTTAAGGATGTCCATGGTTTTTGATCGGCGATTGCTAGCCGGAGATTAGGTTTTTTTTTCGTCGATTTAGGGGCACGGCGTCGGCGTTTATATCACGTTTCTTTCAAAATAAACACACATTAATTTTTGTCATTCGCTAGGCAAATCTATAAATATATAATTTGGCAAGACAAGCATTTAATTTTATTATGATGCATTAAATTTTATTCTCCCTCCAATTTTTTTAGCATTCAATTTCATTTTTAAGTTACAAATTAACTTGCTTGAATGTCATAAATTATGAGCATAAATCAATTAAGGGAGTTACAAAATTGATTTAGCATAAAGAAAATGGTTGTAATGGCTCTTCTATTTTATTATTTCCTATTTGTTTGAGGGTACCGTTAAAATTTCGACGCAAATTTTTTTTTAACATGGTCTCCTATACTATGGCGATCATCAAGAGTCAAGATCAATCTCTCTCACACGTTCGCTTAGTCTTGAATGACCCTGTTTTCAGTAATAAACAATTGGACGTTGCTTTTCTGGAGTTACTAATGGGAAGTGTTTGAAAATAATGATATGTGGTGATGGTGATTCTGACGATAGAAAAACCATAAATATTGTATACAAACAATATGTTTAATAAAATTTAAAATCATTTTCTTAATTCATATTTTTTCTCATGAAATGAATTATGGTTATGTATTTTTTTATATTATTATCTTTTCTAAGTATTTTTCTCCGTGCAAATGCACGGGTTGAGCACTAGAATGACTTATATTATTATCATTTCCTTCACATTATGTCACTTCCAAATTGCTTATTATAATTATTAATAAAATAATTATGATAATTATTCCCCGTAATTGGAAAATTCCCATCAGTAAAAGAATGACTTATAACAGTTGTTTATTCATATTTATTTTGCAAAAATCAATCCCAAAGATCAGACACATTATAATTCGAATTATTTATATTAATTAAAATAAATTAATAATTAGCTAAATTATGATGGCCAGATAAATTTGTTTATAATCCCAATACTAACTCCTTCAAAACATGGATGAATTTCAATATATTCTTATTTTATGGAAAAACAAAACTGGCGGTGTTTATAAATTCTTCCATGTACAAGTTCAAAAATTTCAAGGTTTTAAATAGTCCCAAGTTTGTTTTTTTCTTCTTAAAAAGGAGGATCTAAACTGGTTCCCCAATTCCCTCCGATTGACTCGAACTCGGGACATGGTACACGCCAAGTGAGGGTACAATAGTCCCAAGTTTGTTAACCCAACTATGCTTATAGGTACTGTTTAATTTTTTGTCTTTATAAATAGCTATTACATTTTCCTTTGTTGTTTTAATTATATCAATCAATTATTTTTTTTTATTATTGTTGTTATTATTATTATTATTTTGAAGATATAATCGTTAGAATAGTCATGTACCAAAATGTGCAAACTACCATCTTCAAAAGGTGTTGACAAGAGATTTGTTGACCAAAATTGTATGTGGCACGATCTAGAGTCATCAGTCGGAGGAGTTTGGAGATAATAATTTGTGTTGATGGAGATTGTGACGATAGAAAAACCACGAACGTTGTATATAAAGAAATATTTAATAATATTTAGATATTATTTCTTATTTTGTTTCAATGATTATGTTATTATTTTTATATTTGTTTTTTTTTTACTTTATTCTCTTCTATCATATAACTTTCCGTGCAAATGCACGGGCCAAAAACTAGTAATTATGTGAAAGTATAAGCTTTATTTTAATAAAAATACAGTTTAAATTCAAAATTAATTTACCACATAACTCCAGTCAATTTTAAAATTATAAATATATAGTTAATTTAAATTATAATTACATTGTAAATTATTTCATATTTATTATCAAATTCTTATACATTATATACCAAATTCATTATTTAACGATTTCCGATATCATATTCATATTACATATATGAAATTTGAAATAATTAAATAAATATAATTATAGCTGAAAAAGATTAATTTATCTATCAATTATATAATAATTTGAAAAAAATACTATAATTAACATTATTCATTAGAAATATTCAAAAGCTCAAAATAAAAAAAAAAAAAAGATTATTTTTAAAAGTTTATAAATATAAAATTCTGAGTTAACTCTTAACTTAATACATGGATAATTATAGTGCTAGTTACCTTTTTGGCAAATGTAAAAATATATTTTTTAAAATAAATCTTATTGAAATATACTTACTCAATAATAATTTTCACAGTAGAAAATTTTTTTTTAATAGACTGGGCCTAAGCAAGGAAAGATCGGGCAGGGCCGTTAAAACCCGTCCAAACGAGTTGGGCTTGGAACAAACTGGACCATCCACTTGCCTCATGATAGACTTCGAAGACGGGTCCGGGTCGTAAACCGGAATCCTGTGAAACAATTCACTTCAGTACTTCACAGATAAATTCACGCCGGACCAAAATCTCGCTCGCTGTCGAAGATAGACGTAGAGATGACGACGATTCGAAGGTTCTGCTGTAACGATCTCCTGCGGTTCGCGTCGGTGAATCTCGACCATCTCACTGAAACCGTTAGTTCTCTCTCTCTCTCTCATTTTTAATGGAGTTATAGGGTTTTGTTAAGAACTCGAACGTACGAGCTGTAATTCTGTAACCATGGACGTCTAATTGTTGTGAACTATCATCATCAAGTGCAGTTCAACATGTCGTTCTATATGACATATTTGGCGAGGTGGCCGGATTATTTACACGTTGCTGAAGCTCCAGGAAACAGGATAATGGGCTACAGTGAGTTGACCTAATTTAATGGTAGTTATAATTGCAGTCTTGTTTCATTTTAGTTTAAGTTGATGCCGAAAGTAGTATTGCTATGGTGGAGATATTTTGGTTTGATAATACTGGGTAGTTTATCTTGTTAATTGTACTAAAACATGAATTTGTCCATGAATGGTGGTATGAGCTGCATTTGAAGAGAGAGAGAGAAAGAAAAGGTTATGGTTTTGCTTGGGTAAGTGGGTTTGTTGTGTCTTACTTCTGCGGGTGGAACAGCTTCATTGAGATTTTGACGTGTATCAGTATAGTGTTACGGTTTCTTCCATTTGTGCTGATTAATGGTGAATACAGGTGGAAGAGATTAATCGTTGTCTTTCGTTTTCATAGATTTTGACTGACACTGACACTAAAAAAGTCTATGCTCGGTCTTACATAAGAACTATGACAATATGTGACAATGTTTCTTTCTTATCAGGGTTTTGATTCTTGTCGTGTTTATTCAGAGCAATTAACACAATTGAGAAGCTACCTAAAAATGTCTTCGGATCCTAACTTGTAGCTTGTTGATTTTCTCGATACATTTCTCGGATTTGTTCATCATTTGCTGTGTAAGTACTAAGCATAAGTTTTGGTTATTTTTACAGTTATGGGAAAGGTTGAGGGACAAGGGGAGTCCTGGCATGGTCATGTCACTGCAGTGACGGTAGCTCCAGAATATCGACGGCAGCAATTGGCCAAGAAACTGATGAACCTCCTTGAGGACATCAGTGACAAAATGTAAGGGTTTTGCTAATTGCTGATTTCAGAAAATACTAAATACTTATACAATAATCTTTGAGAGTGCCATTCTGAATAAAATGTGATCTCATCCTCATCATTGACAGAGTTCTCTCAAGTTGAATTCATTGACATTCTCTTCTTATCTTACTAGAATTTCGTTTTATTTTTACTTTTATCTCTCTTCTTTTCTTCAAACCTTGGCATTAGTTACAACTTTTCTGTTCCTCCCTCCCTGGTTCTCTTATTGCCATTTGCACCATTTTTGCTCCATGTTTTTCTTGGTTTTTTATTTCAGTACAACAAAAGTAAGGTGGTTTTTTGGACTTGGGGTTCAAAATGTATCCAAGAATGAATAAAGTGGCCAAGCTTTATGCTTTGTTCTTTCTTTTTGTTATAAGGGTAAAAGGAGTCTCATAAATTTTCATTTTCATGTTGAATGACAATCCATTAGTATGCTTGTGACTGAACCAACTAGTTGTTGTTGGATAATTGGTATCTCGACCTGTACGTTGTGACGGAGTTAAAAATCTAGTTTCATACGAGCTTGTTTTTATTTTAAGTTATAGTGTACATGTGCAAGATAGCTCGAATAGGTTAGCCTTTTCAGTATCTCTTTGCTTCTCACATCTCCAAAATGCTTAAATATTGAGTACGGTAGACAACATCTTAGTCTTCATGTAAATTGTTAGAGGATTTTTTTTCCCTTTTCAAAGTGCATAAATAATTTAGTTGTGCTTGCCTTTTGAAGTGACAAGGCTTATTTCGTGGATCTCTTTGTGAGAGCTTCAAATACACCTGCCATCAAGATGTATGAGAAGGTACTAAGACTATTGTATTGGTTGTTTTGCATTTTATAACAATTATTTATGGAGCCTGACTAAATTTTATAATGTAAGTATGTTGATGGCCTTATTATCCATAAACAGAAGAGCTTCTTTTAATCAACTCTTTTTTTCTTTTCCCCCTTAAAAATTTCCTTTCCACAGCTTGGTTATGTAGTCTACAGGCGCGTGCTTCGGTATTACTCTGGAGAGGAGGATGGGTTGGGTGAGTTTCTTGTGTACAACTCTTAGAAAGTCTTGTTCTGTTTGGGTCTTTAATAGAACTTGTTTTGATACGCGCCCTTTTTACCTTTTCAGATATGAGGAAGGCTTTATCAAGGGATGTGGAGAAAAAATCTGTTATTCCTCTCAAACGCCCTGTTACTCCCGATGAACTTGAATATGATTAGGTCTGATACTCTTTGATCAGAAGAATATCTGTTTTTGAGCAGCCATGCTATTGTAAAATGTCAGCAATTCGTGTTTTGGGGATAAAAATGCCTACAAATCTACTCATGAACTCTTGGTTTGTTTCTATATGAACCAGCTCTTTGGATGCAGATCTTAGTGAAAAAGCTGTGTTGCTTTCTTTGGACTCAATGCTATGCTCCTTCAATACTGTGATATTTCGTGATGCTGCGTTGGTTTTTTTTCTTGCGAACTCGAGTCACTTTTCAGCCATTCCAAAAGGACTATTGGTATAACTGAGTTTATTATGGAACACAATACAACAAAACCACGAATAAACCATTAAAAATACTTGCATAAACATTCATCTGTGGGAACAACCAAAACAAACTACACATCAAAGTACCTTTAAATTAACGCAGAAAGAATCACCGTTGGTCTAAAATGCATTTAGTAGCTGTCAGACGAACATTGCATGGAGAACATTCGATTATAACATATAAAACTTGCTGTATTTTCTTAACTCTTTTAGGATGCGTATGTGTGGAATTAAGGTTGGGAAAACCTATAATGCAAAAGAAGGTTGGAAAAGCTGTATATGGAAAAGTTCATACAAGTTTATACATTGGAAAAAACTGAAGAAAAAAAAAAAAAAAAATGTTAGAAAAAACTGGTCTTATCCAGCAAACAACCAAGAACAAACTGGCTGAGTGTTTTTAGTGTCATAAATACTAGTACAACGACTGTGTATTACACGGGTGCTTGCTATTTTTTTCCTTAAAATCTAAAATTAATGAGAAAAAAATAAAAATTTAAATACCTTTTATTAAAATATATATATATTATTATATATTTAGTATGACACTTTTTATTTGTGTGACTTACTTGTGTTATATTATAATAATTTTTTTAACTTACAACATATAACTACATTAAACATAAATATATCACCGAGAAATAATTTTATTTTTCTAATAAATTTTAATAAATATTATTATTTTTTATTATTATAAAGATAAATATAATTTATTTATTTTATATATACAATAGGGATGTCAAATCGAATATCATGAAAAAATGATTAATTTGATATATTATATATGTAAAATCAATAAGAAATACAAAAGTTATCAACTTTTAAAATATATTTACTATTCAATATCTAATTGTAGGAAACAAATCAAAAGTCAAGAATATATTAGTCACTTAGGGTCTCACTATATAAAATTACAAAGAATTAAAGAGTTATATAAGTACAATTATATTAAAATACCTAAGTTAGCTAAATAATATTTATGGAATGTTCGAACCTAAATTATTAATTATTAATATCAATATTATTTGTTCAAACCTAATTACAAAGCATTATTCTTCGCCAAATAAGATTCCGAAGCACCAGAAGCAGCCACGTAGGCTCGGTGTATTCGAGAATTATATATAAAGGGCATATAGAAAATGGCATTGTATAATTTTTCTTTTCAAATTCAGACAATCGGTAACCAGAATAGAAAATAGGGTTTGATTGTTTATGAATAATTTGTTTAGAATGAGTTATTTTGGTTAACCATAGTTAATTTTGAAAAACGTGGTATGGTTAGTTGTTAGTGGAATTTTAAAAATGTATTAAAATAATATTTAAAATAAAATAATTAAAATTGATTTGATGTAAAATTAAGAGATAAATTATTAGAATGATATGTAGTTAAAATTATGTGAGTAGATGAATAGTGAATTAAAGTTGATGTGATGCATATGAATAATTGGTTAGGGCCTGCAAATTGCAGCTCGATACGGGTTAGGGCCGGGTTGCCATTTCCTCTGTTCGACCCGCCGAACTGCGGGTTTTGCCGGGTCCCCCGGCCGAGTCACTATAACGACTAGGGTTTAAGGGTAAGCCCTGTATCTTAATACGATAGTTCTCGCAACAACTTCTCAGGTTACTGATCTTTTATATTGATTCTCCTTCTCTCCCATTTCTCTTTTCCGCTCTGAATTGAATTTATATAGGCTTTTGTTATCAAGAATGATATCATCGATTTCCTGGGTCCCTAAAGGGGTCTCAAAATCGGTTCCATCAGCAGCTGATCCCCCTTCAAATGAGAAAATAGAAGAGATACTGAAGAGTGGTCTCCTTGAAACACGGTTAGATTTTCGCTGCCCTTCAAAAATGAGAAAATTGAGACTGGGCTGTGTCGATTTTTGTTATTTCATGACTTACAAGGATGAATTTGTGTGATATTTGCAGTGGAGAGAGTGAAAATGAGGAAAACAATGAAGATATGAATGTTGATGATGCAGTTAGTCAAGATGACGAACTTTCCCGTGCGTTATCTGCTGCCAGTGCACTTGGGAAAGCTCCCAAGAGTTCGAAGATGGAATCCGACAGCTTGGCGGATGCGTTGAAAGAGCTAGACATGGATAATTACGACGAGGAGGATGATGGTATATTTGTCTAGTAACTCTATTGATATTGTTGCACAGAAAAAAATCCGAGCATGTGAATGAAATTGACTATTTGGGCCTCCCTTGGATATTGCTTAAACTATCCTGCATTTGCACTTTTTTTTTTCACGAAATGCTTTCGTTATTGGGAGTTACTGAATGGAGTTTTTCTTTGTGAAGATCAGGTGTTGAGTTGTTTGGCTCGGGTCTTGGCAACTTATATTACCCAAGTAATGATATGGATCCTTATTTGAAGGGCCAGGATGTAAGTTTCCCCATATTATAGTTTGAGTTCTATAATTCTCACATTCCTTAAGATGTAAGCTTACTATTTGACATATCTTTTACTCAATTAGGAAGAAGACTCTGAAGAGGAAGAAGATATTACCATAAAGCCAGAGGATGCAGTCATAGTCTGTGCTCGGAATGAGGATGATGTCAGCCATCTTGAGGCATGTAATTTTTTTGTGTAGAAGTAGGAAAAATACGTGCATCTTCAAGTTCTTTCCATTATGAAGACATCATCATGATCCCTAAATTCGATTTCTAAATTGTAGGTATGGATATTGGAAGACCCGACAAACGGTGATTCAAACATGTACGTGCACCATGATATTGTCATCCCGGCATTTCCACTCTGCACAGCGTGGCTTGGTTGTCCTCTTAAAGGTGGAGACAAAGGTAACAAAAGTGAATGCACACATTGACCTTTTATATGAGTTAGTTGATCATCTTTCTATGTAGTAGGCTAGTAACTGTTATTAACTCATAGTGACCTTTGGCATATGTACCCTTTTCATATGGGTGTAGATAATCTTATGTAAACTCTTTAGCATATAATTTCGGACAAACTGCCAGAATTTGATATCTCAGGGGATTCAACTATGGAATGCGTTTAGGCTATGTTTGGTAACCAAATACGCTATCTTATAGCTTAATTTATTAGCTTATAAGCTTCCTTTATTCAAATAAGCTTTGTTTGGTTGGACGAGCTTTTTTAAAAAGTTCAAGTTTAGCTCATAAGATTCTTTAGGTAGCTTTTCTAATAAGATCGTTGAAATTTTTATTTCAGCTAGCTTATCATTTAGCTGAACACTTTAATCGTATAAGCTACATTTTCAGCTATATGTCATAAGCTATAAACTTTTCGCTTGAGTTAATTACTTATCAACTATCAGCTAGTTTTACCAAACATAGTCTCTCTCTCTGTCTCTCTCTCTCTTGTTTGGTCTTTGCTGTTATTGGCGTTACTCACTTAATAAAGTGAATCTTGTTTCTCAATAGGGAACTTCATTGCTATTGGCTCCATGGAACCAGCCATTGAGATATGGGACCTTGATATTGTATGTAGTTTGTGTCCCCTTTTGATAGTTAGATAATTGAACCATTGTTGGAATTTTGATGATCTTATAATCTTCAAATGCTGTTTGTTTTAGATTGATGAAGTCCAACCATCTGCAACACTGGGTGGCATTATTGAAAAGAAGAGAAAGGGAAAGAAGGTGAGTTTTAACATTGGTTACATTGCGTCTTATTTTGTTTATAGATATTTTTTTGGCCTTATCTGTGTGCTATTTTTGTTTCATATATGACTTGCTGATTACCCTATCTTTATGTATTTCCAGTAGTTTAAGTAAGTCGAAATCCATCACAAAACTTTTGCTTTCTACAATTTGCTTATTGGATGCTCCTTTTCGTTCCTGAGTAGAAATCTATTAAATACAAGGATGGTAGTCACACAGATGCAGTTCTTGGACTTGCTTGGAACAAAGCGTTCAGGTTTTGCATAATCGCCAGACAATTTATTCACTATTTTGGTGGAGGATTTGAAAGTTACTAATTTAGCCTTTTGTCGTCTTTCTTTTTTTTAATATGAACGTTCAGTAATGGACTCGCTAGCGCCAGTGCGGACAAGTTGGTTAAGATATGGGATGTGGCAACTGAAACATGTACTAGAACCTTTGCCAGCCACGTGGACAAGGCAAGGCTGACTCTTAATTTTAGTTCCATTATTCCACGTGCACCAATGGAATTACAGTTTTTTATTGCAACTTCATAATGTTGCATCGTTTCTTTCTTATTCTTATTCTGTGGGGTCAATGTTGATAAGTTGTTATCAATTGAGCTTCAGGTCCAAGCTGTAGCATGGAATCATTTTGCACCCAGTGTTCTTCTTAGTGGATCGTTCGATCACACTGTGAATATGGTACTAAATCTTGATTTTACGAGCTTCATTTTAAGTTTTGATCATTAAAAAATATAAAAAATCTAAATTGCCCTTTTTGCAGAAAGATGTTAGAATACCTGAACATCAAGGAGTTACGTGGTCAGTTGCAGCCGATGTGGAGAGCTTAGCATGGGACCCGCACACAGAGCATTCATTTGTGGTTTGTGCTAATAACTTTCTCTGATCTTGACTTTTCATGTGCCCATATTTTCTTTTTCATCACCGGTAAATTTATTGAACAGCTGAACATGTTCAAACTTTTTTTTTTTTTTTTGTCAGGTCAGTCTTGAAAATGGCACTGTTACTGGTTTTGATATCCGAAAAGCTAGTTCTAAAGCTTCCTCTCAGCCTGAGGCAAGCTTTACAATCCATGCACATGACAAAGCAGTCTGCACAATTGCCTATAATACTTCCATCCCAAATGTATGTATCGTATCTCCTCATTGTCTTCTATTTTTTCCCTTGTACTTGATGCACTGTACTTTTGGACTCACCTTGAGAATATAATGTGTTCACAGCTGCTGGCTACTGGTTCTGAGGATAAGATGGTATAAGTCTCAACTCATGATTTCTTTTAGTTTATATTATTATGCTATGTTTGGTAAAACTAGCTTATAAGCTATAACCGATAAAAGTGTTTGGTAAATAGCTGAAATAAAATTTTTCAACGAGCTTATTTGAAAAGATACCCAAAGAAGCTTATGAGATAAGCTCAAGCTTTATAAAAAAGCTCGTCCTGCCACACGAAGCTTATTTGAATACAGGAAGCTTATAAGCTAACCAAATAAGCTATAAGATAGCTTATTTGGTTACCAAAACATAGCCTTAGCCTCAACCTGGTTTTGTAGTTTTCTTAACAAATATAAATGATGACTGTTGGCATTTTTTATCCTCCACTGTAGGTGAAGCTATGGGATTTATCGAACCAACCGTCGTGCATTGCTTCCAAAAACCCGAAAGCTGTATGTTACTTTTTATTAATCTCCTCTCGTAACTTTCTCTTGTCGTTGAAGGACTGCTATCAAATGCTCATTAACGTTATCTTGTTTCTTCTCTTTCCTTTTCTTTACATTTTAAAAAATTACATTCTCGATATGCTGATATCTGTTTAGCAGAACTATTTATCTGTAATAGTTTTATTTGTTGGCTTGTGAAATTTTTTTTTGACTTTCTAAATTAATATTTGTTATAGGGGGCTGTATTTTCTGTTTCTTTCTCCGAAGATTGCCCTTTTACGTTAGCTATCGGAGGTTCCAAAGGAAAATTACAGGTGGGTTTGCATTTTATTCTGGATAAGAAGTGCTTGTTATTTGGAATTATAATCGGAGTTTTTACCAAAAATCCACTGTCATGTTACTTTACAGGTGTGGGATTTGTTAACTGATGCTGAGGTGGCTAAAAGGTATGGTAAGTATGCCAACAAGGCTAAATCCTCGACTCCGTGAAGGAATGATTGGTCATTTGGTTTTTTTTTTTAATTTAAAATGTGAAGGTAATAGTTTGCGTTTGCATCGGTATAACATGTTTAGATTTTATGTACCAATTTTGTCGAAACTAGAGTTTAAATTGAATGTTGTTGTTGAGCATTGGAATCTGTTGGACAATGTTGTTCAGATGCTAAACGTGTTCGAAACAGTCGGGTATGATGAGTTTGTTTTTCTGGTTCTTCTTGTTTTGCCTGTTGAATATTGTAAATCTTACTCACAGTTGTTCCTTATGCTTACATTTGTTAAGAATGTGACACAAATGGTGGGTGGTTTTGCCAAATAGTGATTAGCCACAAAAGTCGTAGGAGATGAGAATTGATTGACATTTTCTCTATGTATCAACTAATTTGTACTCCTGCACAATCACGAGCACTCATTGGGTGATATTTGTTGCTAATAGTACAACTTGCTAGAACTCCCACTGTTTTGGAGTTCAGATGAAAATGTTACAAATTAAATAATGAAAGAATGATTATTACTAGAGATATAAACGAGCTGAGCGAAACTTGAGTCTCTATTCGAGCCGAACCATGCTCAAATCATTACCGGTACAGGCTGTTAATGAGCTTGAGTTTGTTGACTCTTTTATCAATATTAACGAATCGAGCTTGAATTTTAGTATGTCGAGCTCGATTCGTTAACTGAATACACTAAAATTTGGTTCGTTTGATGAGCCAAGTTGAATTGAACTCACGAACTACTCGTTTTGTAGAAATAACTGAATTGACCCAAAATTCTCATTTAAATAATTAATCGTGTCAATCACCATGCTTAGAGATATTTAAATATAAATCAATTTAATTAGTGAAATTATAAAAGCAAAGAACATCCGCTAATATAAAGATCGCACGTAACCTACCTTTCCCCTCACTCAGTCAGTCACTCCCTACAAAACAAAATATATTCTGCGCGGTCACACACTCAGTGCGTGTTCGTGAGAATTTGCATTTCCTCTCACCGCCATTAATGTGCGCTCAGCTCAGCAATAAAGCGTGACCTGTCGCTTTTCTCACGGATTTTCTCTCACTATTCCTTTGCTCTGTACTGTACCTATAGCTAGCTAGCTGACTGCACTGTATTATCTGCTCTGTCTATAGCACAAATCTCCATTGAAAATCTCATTTTATCTGCTTTTTTCTCTCTGTTTCTGTTGTTGTACTGTTACTCACATGGAACCGAGCAAGGCAACCCTCGAGATTTTCTCCAGGCTGGAGCAGAAGTGGCTGTACCACTGCCAGGGGAAGAAGACGGCTATTCTGAGCATCGACGGCGGCGGAACCTCCGCCATCGTCGCCGGCGCCGCACTTGTCCACCTCGAGAACCAGATCCGGGAGAAAACCGGCGATCCCAACGCTCGAATCGCTGATTTCTTCGACATCGTCGCCGGCACAGGAATCGGCGCTCTCCTCGCCGCGATGCTCGTCGTCGGGGACAGCGACGGACGCCCGATCTTCTCCGCGAGGGACGCCGTGGCCTTCCTGTCGGAGAATCGGGAGGAGATGTTCCGAGCTGCGCGCGGAGGCGTTTTCCGCCGGCGGAAGAGGTTTTCCGGTAGGAGCATGGACACCGTTCTGAGGAGGGCTTTCCGAGGGGGCAACGGCAGGGATTTGAGCTTGAAGGACGCGTGTAAGCCTTTACTGGTGCCGTGCTTCGATCTGAAGAGCTTGGCACCGTTCGTCTTCTCCCGTGCGGACGCCTCCGAGTCGCCGAGCTTCGACTTCGAGCTGTGGAAGGTCATCCGCGCCACGTCGGCTACGCCTTCGGCGTTCAAGCCGTTCGAGCTGACCTCGCTCGACGGAAAAACTTCATGCCTGGCGGTGGACGGCGGACTCGTCATGAATAACCCCACCGCCGCCGCCGTTACTCACGTCCTCCATAACAAGCGAGATTTTCCGGGGGTCACCGGCGTCGAGGATCTGCTGGTTCTGTCGATCGGTAATGGACCGTCGGCGGTGGAAAAGCGTCGTGATGGAGAGTGCTCGACGGCTTCCATCGTCGGCATTGTCCTCGACGGAGTTTCGGAAACAATTGACCAAATGCTCGGAAATGCCTTCTGCTGGAATCCTAACGAATACGTCAGAATCCAGGTAAATTTCAATACAGCTATTTAAAAAAAAAAAAAAAAAGGAAAGAAAACAGAGTTTGTTCACTGTTGTTGATGACTCATGACTAAACGGCGTCAATCTTCAGGCCAACAGCTCCGTGGAGAAGGCGGCCGCGGTGCTGGCGGAAAGAGGAATAGAATCGCTGCCGTTTGGCGGGAAGCGGTTGTTAACGGAGACTAACGGTGAGAGGATCAGCGGATTTGCTCAACGACTTGTTGCGCCAGGGCGGAGCAGCTTGCCGCCAAGCCCGTGCAAGGAAACAGCCGTTAGTACTCTTGTTAACGGCCGTTAATTTTTCAGTTTTGTTTTTTGTTTTTTTTTATTTTTTTTGTTTTTTTAGTTTTTTAATAGTTTTTTAATTAATAGACTATCTCGGGGTTACTTTACTGTAACTGTCTCGATTATCCACTTCAACCAGTAATTATTTAATTAAGAAATAAATTAAAGTGCTAGCTATTGTTTAGCATGTGATTAATTGTACTCAAATCACTTATTTTCTGACCTAGCTACAATTAATTGTGTCTGGCTGTAGGTGAAAGTAGTAAATCTACGAATCTGCTGGACCCTATTTAATATGTGTATAGTTGTGATTCTCAAACGTAAATTAACTATTGATTTAATGATCCATCTGCTGGTAATTTAATTCAACTAGAGCTTGATGTATAGGGACTACTATAAAGTTATGTAAAATGTTACGGTCATGTTACGGTACCATCTTGTTGGGTATTTTAACCGTAAAATACACATGTAGTTACTATAAGATGGATAATTCAGCGGTTAGAACACTTGACTGGATGGTACCTGATCATGCATTTGCCGTTAGTTATTGAATTTTTTTACACATATATTACTGTTATTGAATTTTTTATTCTTAGATCAACACACAAATACTAACATCAATGTGTTGATTTAACCAAAAAAAAAACAATGATGTGTATATTACTGATCGAATGACGAAAAAACCGATTATTGCAGTAAGGTGGAATCTAGGTTTTATCTTAAGATGTGAAATACTACGTGATCATTTGAGCATATATATATATATATATATATATATATATATATATATATATATATTCGTCTCTATTATTTAATTCATGATAGTTGAAGTCTTGGGATCATTATTTCGTACTGTAATTCAATGGTGTATTTACTTGGGGAAGTTGAGATTCTATGATATGCAATATTTTTAGATTTTAAGTATTATAAAAATTGACAATTTAAAGTTCATTCCCACCGACACCAAACCAGTCACTCTCATGTAAAATTGAAAGTGTTCCCAAATACCAATAAATTAATTATATTTCCCAACAGTACTAATTCACTATCTTAATTTTTTATTTTTTTTTTTGGGTCTCAATATTTTCACCTAAATTAAATAAAAGGAAAGCTCCTTAGTTCAGCCTATTTCATCTTGTTACTTATATATCGACTCGTTAAAGAGAGAGCTTGATAAACACGGCTCTGCTTGATAAGGGTTCGAGTTTGAGCTCGAATATCATAAGCTCGAGTTGACTTTATCCTTTTTTTTTCTCTTTTTTCAATCGACTCGTTAAAGAGAGAGAGCTTGATAAACACGGCTCATGAGCTTGATAAGGGCGCGAGTTTGAGCTCGAATATCATAAGCTCGAGTTGGCTTCATCCTTTTTTTTTCTTTTTTCCTCATTAAGGTACATTTTTTTCTACATATATATAAGACTACTGTAAAAAGGATAGAGTTCAGAGTTGGTAATTGTTAGGACCACTGATTGTCTCATAGTGATATAAATACATACAGTCCCATGAGTTGTTGAGTTTTATTGTACTTTTTGCCTGCACATATAATGCTATACATTTGGTTGTTATTTCTAGATTAGACAAGTCTTAAGTTTATATGTGTTAGGTGGAACAATATACCTTGCTTATAAAATTTATTTACTTATTGGCAACATATTAATTATCCAACTATAAACAAAATAAGCATCATATAATATAATGATGGTTAACTAAAGAAGGAAATGACAATTGCAATACCCCAAAGAAGCATTTCTTCTCTTCTTTCTTGATTTCTCATCTATTTTTTGTTCGATCATGTTGACTTAACTTGACTTGACGATTGTTGACGAACATGTTTAACTCTCTGGGTCGATATCATACGATATCAGTCGATTATTTTTAATTTTGTAAGTATTGAAAGAGTATCCACAGTTGTTGTGGATATTGAATGCTTCTCTTTTATGTATAAGAGTAGCAAAGATATAAACTACGCATGAAGAAATGAACACATAAATGGCATGTAAAATAGACAAGGATCCAAATTGAAAGAGACATACATAAATGATAAAATATGAAGGCTCTTTATGATGGTCAGAAATTATTAGTCCTTAATTAATATAATAGCTAGGAGTCTAGGACAAGGCAATGGTTAACTAACTTAACTATGGTCAACTCAAAAGTGAAGAGAGTTAAAGTTGGACCCTAATATTGAATTGGGTATATAGATAGAGCCTACCCAACACCCCCAATCAAATTAAAGGGAAAAAATATGAGTTAGCATTAAATTTCTTGAAAACAATGGAAATAAATCAATTAATAATGAAGGGCAAATGCTTTTTTCTTGATTTTTTTTTTTTTTTTTTTTTTTTACAGGAACCTTCCGGTTTCCGGATCCACAGGGGAACCGACTAATCCGGAATCGAGCCGGGTAGGACCACAAGGGCGGCAAAGCTCTCCCTCAAGAGTTTTAACACTGCTGCATTCCCAAGACTCGAACTCGAGACCACTGATTAAGCTGAAAGAGACTCAAACCATCTCATCCAAGCGCTCTTGGTCTTTTTTCTTGATCTTTGAAATGCCTTATTTGTTTTTCCCTTATGGACCCAAGTGATGATGCTTGTTTGGTAGGAAGAATATTAGTAGTCTTTAATAATATTTAGGGAATATTTAATCTAAATTCCTAAAATTGTTGGTTTTCTTATCATTGCTTTGTTTATCTAAAGGTTGCTTCTTTTGCCTCTTTTTAATAAAGGGGTATTAAAAGACATAGCATAGCAAGCGACCTATCTTAAGCCAAGCAAAACAATCTTCTAAGTAAAGACTTATAATGGAGTAAAATCATTTTTTGTGTTTCATATATTTTAAGTAGTATATATATTATTTGTTTGGTTGATCATTTTTCAAGATTTATTAAAGGATTTTCTATTAAAACTTAAATTGAGAGGAGAAGTGCAAGAATTGAATCATTTATCGCTTAATTTTAAATGGATGAATTCTTTGATTTAGAAAATTTAATCTTTGTGCTCTCATCGTATTTTTTATCGTTAGATCACACACGCTCATATACAATCCCACATGTCTTGTGTTGATTCAATTACAAAAAACGCAACAAAACACGAATTTTCCTTTTCATCAAAGTGTTTTTTTTAATATATATATATATATATAACGAGTGAGGAATGAGCATTTTAAAATAAGTGTACGTTCAATTTACTTTTATATTTGCATCCTTTTGGAGTTTTTGTAGTTTTTTAAAAATAATCCCTCCTACTTTTTTTTTTAATGTCATTTTGGTTTTATCAACTATTAACCAAATAAATGTCATTTTCTATCTTTGTACATATTTTTCCATTATTACCCTCATTTACATAATAAATACGTCACGTCTTTTCATATCCACTCTTCATCTTTTCTCAAAACATTCATCTCTATCTTCATTAAATAAAATTATTATTGACAAAAAAAATATTCTGAATTAATGTGCAACTTTTCAAAACGACATATATTAAACATAGGAGGTAGTATTAACTTCTAAAGACATAAGATTACTGTATAATTCAAAAGTTTATGATGCATTATCTTGGTGGTGGGACAACAACATAAAGGAACCAATTTGATTAAGACCAAAGTAAATGTTTTCAAAACTATATATCAAGCAAATTCCCACCAAACAAAATCATTTTGAGGACCATTTATTAGCTTTTTAAACCTTGTTTATATAATTAAAGACTAATAATTGATTCAATTTTTTATTTTTTATTAGTTATCTTAGCATGTCTGTCAGAAAAAAGCCAAACAATCTAACCAAAAATGGAATCTCAATTTAGTATAATGGCACATCATTATAATGCTCCCAACCTTTTTCTTACCTAATTAAACAGAGGACGAAATTTTAGAAGTTTAAAATTTCTAAGTGATTTGTCTCGTTATTTATATCTTATAAAGCTCAGAAGCTTCGTTTATTTTGTAAAGTGATCATGTTGCAGCATGATATGCAAAAAAATTATTATTAGGTAGAATAAAATATTTTCTGCTTTTAAGTAAACTCGATTTTCTAAGCAGCTTGGGTGTCTGTATAAGTTAATTTGTACTTAAAAAAAATGGGATATACTGCAAAATTGCAATTTTAGTGATGTCGGTTTGATTTAGTGGCTTGAGTGTCTGTATAAGTTAATTTGTACTTAAAAAAAAAATGGGATATACGGCAAAATTGCAATTTTAGTGACATTGGTTTGATTCAGTGTCGTTTTTAGTATTAAGAATTGACTTTTTGCTATTTTGGTTTTATGATTTTAAAACTCAATGCGATTTTAATCTTTTGGGACAGAAAAAATGCAACAAAATTTAAAATCACAGGACTTCAATTATTTATAAAAAAAATCTTTTGGACGGATTTTTTATTATCAATTTAAGTCCTGTAATTTTAAATTTCGTTGCAATTTCAATCATGTTCGAAAGACTGAAATTGCAACAAAATATTAAATTACATGATCAAAAGATAAAAAGTTAAAATTTTGGGACTAAAAATGCTACATCGTTAAACTAGCAAGACCAAAAATACAATTTTTCCGATACATATTTTGGTGGGTGACTGGGTGTCACTTGATAATTTGAAGTAAAAGACAAATGGGCTTTTTAACTAGAACTTTCAAGCCATTTCACGAAATATCTATATAAAATTGAATTATAATAATTCGACCAAATTAATAATGCCATAAAATTTATCTCCCAATTTCAGTATGTCCTTCATGTACCAAAGAATATACACCTAAAACTTGTTACATATAAGAAAAATATGACACACATTCTATATTCATGTCAAGATTTGTATTGATAGATTATGATAAGATCATGTCCCCTTGGATTAATGCATTTTCTACAATACATTTCTATGAAAAATACGGTTTTGCTATGAAGCCAACAGTTGGCTCCATAGTGGAGCCAACCGTCTATATACCACAAATAAACCTACTATATTAATAAAATTATATTAGTGTTATTTAAGTAATAATTAATATAGTAAGTTTATTTGTCGTATATAGAAGTTTGGCTCCACTATGGAGTCAACTGTTGACTTCATAGCAAAACCGATCAAAAATGAATAAGTCCATTCATTCATTTAGTTTTCTGACATATTCTTTTTTTTATTTTTATTATTATTATTTTTGTATCTTCTTCATTCTTCATTGTACTGAATTAATGTTTCTCTTCATAATTCACCCAGTTATTGTCAAAATATTAAATCACGACAATATTGTATCTTGTCAATCTTGTCACACCCTTGTGTGTGTTTTATGCTATTTATGGTTTCAGGTTGCTGAATTATTGATATGGCCAGCTTTTATAGATCATACATGAAATAATAATAATAATAATAATAATAATAATAATAATAATAATAATAATAATAATAATAATAATAATAATAATATTAAAAATCTTGTGAGACCATGAATTTTTACTATGTTATAAATGAATGTAAATAAATATTGTTTGTGAGCATATGGATTATTTGACCTTTTTTTTATATATTTTAATTTTTTATTTTGTGCACAAATTTTATATTCAAAATTTAGTTATAATGGATAATTCATAAATGAATCATAAACAAATAAAATTTTGAAAACCAATGACAAAAGTAAAGTACAAATCATTCATAACATATTCATAAGCATTGAAAGTTGCTATATTTGGAATAGATAAACTTTGCAAATAAAAAGGAATTTGTAGTTCAGCCATGTAACTTTCTCTTATTTCTTTCATCAACAAAATTTGGTGGGCCTGATGGCAATGTTGAATACTGAAGCCCACTTGGCATTCCGTATTGGAATTGTAATTCGAAGGGCCCAACCAAGTAACGTGCTACTGTATTCCAAGGCCCAAATACTGAGATTCACGCATTTAAAACCATCTGTGATGGAAAAGAAGTTAACAAACGCAAGTAGAGCTCGTTAGTATTGTAAACATGTGGAATTAACCACATTATCACTTTCATTATTTTAATATATATATTGAATAGTGTGCCATATTTGCCTATAAAAAGGCAACAAATGTAGTACATTTGGACACACATTTTTGAGTGAACGGAAGGAGTGAAAGAAAGTGCTTTATAATCTGTATCCGATTTTTACATTGTGTTCTTTATATTCCCCGTATTTTATAACACGTTATCAGCACGAACGCTCTACCCGGTCAAGAAAGGTAGGATATATATACATATTACCATTATTCTTGACAAGTTAGGCTCTGCCACAGTCAAGGATATATATACATATTGCTATTATTTTTGACAAGTTAGGCTCTGCCACAGTCAAAAATATATATATATTACTATTATTCTTGACAAGTTAGACTCTGCCACAGTCAAGATATGTATACTAAATATGATATTATCTACACGTTACCATTATTATTGGCAAATTAGGCTATGCCATAGCCAATAATATGTGGTGATATGATATTATTAAATTTGCTAATGAATTATTATTCAAGTTGTAATAAATGTTATTATTTATACTTAACACCCACAAAAATGGTTTACCCAGTAATGTGGCGTGAAATTTATAATTGTTTATTCTTGTACCCACCGTAAAATTTATCAAATAATGTGGAGCATTTTTTACTTACTTTGTTATATTCGCGAAAATGTTCATCAAATAATTCGGAAAAATCTTTAAGGTAATATATATGATTAATTAGAATTTTATGATCATAAATGATTAATTAGCAAATATTATATCATTAAATTTGGTTCCAACGGCTACTTAACGGCTATATTGCAACGGCTATTTACCAATATCTATATATAACACTATAATTTATTTTCATAATACAAACACTCAAAATATATTTTTTTTGTAAGAAAAAAAAAATGATTGATCCATTACTTATAATTACCATTATCTTGTTTATTATATATGTTTTCCTAATTTTCAAAATGATGTATCGTACTGTTGGATTTAAATTTTATGTATTAGGCCTTTGTATAATGTGTTTAGTATTTGTTCTTATGTACGTCTTGAAGAATTAATGATTATATATGTAATTTTTCGAATGTAAGCATTGATGTTTTATTTTATAGTTATCATGGCAAATCTGGTCAAACTCGAATTCGAAGCTCTCGATATCTCTGGGAAAAATTATATATCATGGACATTGGATGCCGAAATTCATTTGGCGGCAAGGGAATTGGAAAAAACAATAATATCCTCAAATGATTCATCAATACAGGAAAAAGCAAAAGCAATGATATTTCTGAGGCATCATTTGAATGAGGCTTTGAAAAATAAATATTTAACTGTTAAAGATCCTGCGGATCTATGGAAAGCCTTGAAAGAAAGGTATGATCACCAGAAAACGGTGATTCTCCCCCGGGCTCGTTACGAATGGATGCATTTACGCTTCCAAGATTTCAAAACTGCTAACGAGTACAATTCGGCCATGTTCCGCATTTGTTCGGTATTGAAATTATGCGGAGAAAACATAACTGATTATGATATGCTGAAAAAAACGTTGTCCACGTTCCACGCTTCAAATGTACTATTACAGCAACAATACAGAGCAAAAGGCTTTGTAAAATATTCTGAGTTGATTTCTTGTTTGCTGTTGGCTGAACAAAACAACGAGTTGTTGATGAAAAATCATGAATCTAGACCCACGGGGTATACTGCGGTCCCTGAAATAAATGCTGTAATATCTAAACAGGGAACCCGAACTGAAAACAACCAGACATATATGCATGGAAATACCTCGGGACGTGGCCGGGGTCGTGGACGTGGACGTGGCCGTGGCCGTGGATATGGCCCAGATCGCCGATTTGACCAAGGCTTCAAATTTCACAGAGGGTACAACTCGGGCCGAGGGAATTATCGTGGACGAGGCCGTGGCTATGTCCAAAATTTTGAAAGGGGGAGAAATTTCCAGCCAAAATTTGAACAAAATAATGTGACGGAAAATAATAATGAAAATGCATGTTATCGATGTGGAAAGACGGGGCATTGGGCACGAAACTGTCGTGCTCCGAAACACGTGGTTGATAAATATAATGATTCCCAGAAATCAAAAGATAAAATGTAGAAACTAACTTTATAGTTGGGGAATCCTCTGCAAATGATACAACACGTGTAGATGATGACTATGGCATCGATGACATGTTGAACCTAGATTTTGCTGATGCAGTATTTGAAGACAGAGCTGGAAATGATCAAGAGAATAACTGATGATCATGTTGTTGTTTTTATTACTTTCTAAGTTTTGTTGTATTTGTGTGTTTTTATCTGTATTTCGACTTTAATCAATAATAAATGTTGTTTTCTTTTAGATCATGGATCGATCTCGAATTCAAAATGGAGATATATGTCTTGCTGATTGTGCCACAAATCATACTATACTCAAGGACAAAAAATATTTTGTCAACTTGAAGTTAAATAAAGCAAAAATAAACACAATATCTGAAAATGCAAAGATAATTGAGGGTTCTGGAAAAGCCATATTTTTTATGATGGGAGGAACAAAGTTTACATTGAATGATACATTATTGTCCCCGAAATCAACAAGAAACTTGTTGAGTTTTAAAGATATCCGAATGAACGGATA
>CACSLK010012531.1:5411770-5426103 GCA_902706635.1 Striga hermonthica | reverse complement strand
GACGACGTGGAAAATCCATCATGTTTAAGGCACAAGGCTGGATGGTCGCATGTTTCGACCACCTCCAAGGGTGGGCATGTGTTCAAAAATTGTAAACCCATCATGTTTAAGACCACGAGGCTGGATGGTCGCATGTTTCGACCACCTCCAAGGGTGGGCATGTGTTCAAAAATTTTAAATCCATCATGTTTAAGGCCACGAGGCTGGATGGTCGCATGTTTCGACCACCTCCAAGGGTGGGCATGTGTTCAAAAATTTTAAACTCATCATGTTTAAGGCCACGAGGCTGGATGGTCGCATGTTTCGACCACCTCCAAGGGTAGGCATGTGTTCAAAAATTTTAAACCCATCATGTTTAAGGCCACGAGGCTGGATGGTCGCATGTTTCGACCACCTCCAGGGGTGGGCATGTGTATGAGAATGTATGATAAAATAAAATTATCCTAAGATCAAGTTATTCGAAAGAGCACGATGTACTATAACAAAGGCATCAAATAAAGAGTATGAAAGAGCATTATGGGAGATAGAGACAAACTGAAAGCAAAACATTTCCATTTCAAGGATATTACAAAATTCATTAAGGTACATAGTTCGATTCGAGAAAGACAAAGCGAAAAATACAACGCTAATCTATGGTGGAGGAGCGGCGGCGGCGGAGTCTACGTTGCTCGAGCTAGCATTAGGGTCGAGCTGAGGGCCGGTACCAGAGGTCGAATCGCAGGCTTCATTAAGAGGGCGTCGTCGAATAGATTCAGCCATTGCGACCAACATGGCGGCTGGAGGAGTAGCATAATCGGGCAGGGCGAAGGTCCTCTTCAAGATTTCCGATCGGCCTAAGGTTCTCTCGAGCTGTCCCGACCACCACTCATGATCGAGCGGCATGGTGGGATCTCCGTGAAAACCAGAGGGAACCTTAGGCAAAGCATCCCAGATGGCCCCGGGGTCGAGCTGCTCAAAGTCATCCTCGGCAATCTGCTCACCAGCCTTTTGCAGGGCGAACTGAAAACAGTCCACCCCGAAATCCTGAATCTCCTTTAAAAATTGGGGTGACTGCATGAAGTCAGCCACCACTTGCGCGCGATGTTCGCGGAGGAAGAGCTGCCCAGTGGTCGTCGCCCAAAGCATCTGCCGAGCTCGAAGAGCAGTGGCATTTGCATATCTCTATTTTTCCTCAGCATGGGCAGCCCTTTCTTTGGCCAAAGTGGCCTCCACCTCAACCCGAGCCTTCTCTGCTTCAGCCCGAGACTTTTCCGCCTCTGCTCGAGCCTTCTCCGCATCAGTTCGAGCCTTCTCCGCCTCAGCTCGAGCAGTCCGCTCTTGCTCGAGCAAGGCCTCTTTTTCCCTCATAGCGGCCTCCTTTTACGCCACGACAGCCTCTTTGGCCGCGAGAGCAGCATCTCTCTCCGCGAGAGCCTTTCCTTTATTACTAAGTTCTTCGTCGAGAGATCTAATCTTGACGTCGAACTCAGTTTTCTGTTCCGTCTGTGTCTCGCGGAGTTTGGCATTATGCTGCATGAGGGTCGAATTTTTATCCTGCAGGTAGCCAACGGTGTTCTCGAGAGCCTTGATCGACTTGCCCGAGCTGTCCCGAGCTTCCTTGGCCAGTGGCAAAAAATCGACCAAGCCCTATCAACAAAGAAGACAAGGCAATTCAACGCATGAATCGACAAAGAAAAAGAAGAAGAACCAGGGTAGAGTTAGAGGAGTAATACCTGAGCAAACCACTGCACGAGTTTGTCGCCAATCTCGGGCAGCGTGACGCCGGCCTTTTTGCGATCATCCTCGAGAAGAGCGCCCTCGAGGCGGTCGGCCACCTCATTAACGGGGGCCGACAAGAGAGACGTCGATTTCGGGGCTAATGGATCAGAGGGAAAATAGCCCGCACGCTCCCGCTTGGCAACGACTTCACCCTGCTCAATTCGAGAGCGTTTGCCCAAGGCTGACTCACGCCCCCCGTCATCACGATTGTCGGATTCGACCAGAGTAGTGGTCGATACGACAAGGGTGGTTTTAGAAGATTGGTGGGTCAGGGGCAGTTTCTCATGGGCTGTCGACTTGGAGGAGGGGTTAGCGTCAGAGGACTTGTCTCGAGGAGGAGGAGGAGCTCGATGACCCGTCTTTTGGGAAAGTTCATCGGACTTCGAAGGCCGGTCAGAAGTTTTCCGCTGCTGCTCGGGGGCCTTCGAGGAGTTTGAAGACTTGGTGGTCGATTGAGAGACGGATTTTTGCTGTTGCTGTTGGTGTTTGGGCTGTTTCTGTTGTTGTTGTTGTTTTTGCTGTTGCTGCTGCTGGTGTTGTTGTTTTGGCGGTTGCTGTTGGGATTGTTTTTGTTGTTGCAGTGGTTGTTGAGATTGCTGAGGCCCCGGAGGAGGAGGAGGAGGTAAGGGGGCCTCTCGGGGAGGCGAGCGTGGCTGTGGTTCTGGTCGAGACCCCAAAGAGGTGTTCGACCCCTCGACCTGGCTTCCCGTCTTCTTTTTCAGAGGCACCTTCCTCAAGGGGATGTTGAAACTGGGAGCCTCTGCACGAGCACATCAAACAGGATAAAATCGACATTAGCATTTACATCGATATAGGAACAAGTATATAGAGACACTCAAATCAACCGAGCAAAGATTACCTGGATCGTTGTCAATGCGAACAAGATCGAGAATCTCCTCAGTAGGAGGAGAGAAGGTTTTGTGGGTAAGTAGACCACAGAAATGAAGAAGATTGTCATCACAAAGAAGTTTTTCAGACGCAACGGTCTTGGAGTTCCAGGTATGGATTCGTTGGTCGAAGAGGGGGTTCGCTGGAGGGGCCGAGGCCGCATCTTTCGAGACATCCCTGACCCAAGGGACGGAAGGCCAAGGTAAAGGGACGTCAGGTCGAACGAAAATGAACTTATCGCTCCACTTGGGAAGGTTGGAGGGGATGTCGTTAATGAAGTGCGCACCATTGCGGCTTTTTAAGTAGAGACCCCGGCCCAGTTTACAGGGGCAGTAACAATAATGGAAGAAGTCTAGGTCGAATCGACCTAGAGGGATATGACAGAGGATGATGAAAGTGGTGATGAAACGGATGGCGTTAGGAGGGAGTTGATGCAAGGGAAGCGAGAACCACTCGCAGATACGGATTATGTCACGGTTCAAAGGAAAACGCAACTCGAGCTTAAACTGGACTTCGAAGAAAGGGTAATAGTCTCGAGGAGGATGATAATACCGATCAGAAGGGGAAGATCTAATGAACGCCCAACCAAGAGGTTGGCCGATTTTGTCAGGTTTAAACCAGGGATGAGAAAGGGTAGTAGAAAATGAGCGCTTGGAAAGTTTTTTGGTCGAGGAATGTTTAGGGGGAGAATTAGAAGGGGAAGGAGCAGTTGGTTGTGAAGAAATAACCTCGTCCTCCTCTGGATCATCTAGCGCACCAAGAGGAGGTCGACGGTTACGAAGGGGAATGTTATCCATGGTGTCGCCGGAATTGGAGGAAGCAACACGAGCGGTGAAAACACGAGTAGGAACAGTATCACCAGGGCGAAGAATAGAGAGAGGAACAGCTTCAAGGGCGGACGACAATATTTCGACTGAACCAGAGGAGGTCTTAGAGTCTGGAAAAATAAGAACAAAGGAGATAATGTCAAAAAGAAGCCGTCACAAAGGAGAAAAGGGAGAGAGAAAAAGAACTAGGGTTTCCCGAAAGGGCAACACCTAAAAATCAAAAAGGGAACTTAAGAGGGGTGGAGACAGAAATTTCGAAATTTTTGAGAAGGAAAAATAAAATCCACAACACTCAACAACCAGACAAGGATATTAAAAGCACAAATCCAACACAAGGCATACTAATTCGAGATATTTCAGCAGATAGATCAAGGGCACCCAATATTAAAAATCCCAGAGTACACAAAATAGAACTACGAAGAATAAAAATTCAAGTGCGAAGAGACTTACTCATAACCGAGAATCAACGATGGATGGAGGTTCAGAAAAGCGCAAAAGAAATCGCCAGGAGAATAAGTGTGTTTGCAGAGAGGATTCTGAGTACAGAGGAGTGCAGAAAGTGCGAAGATGGAAAAAGTCGAAAAATTGGCTAAGTGTTGATTTTATACTTTGGAGGGTAAAAAAGAGGAAAAGACGAAGACCGTCAGATTAAAGTTTGATCGTGCGGCGGAAAAGTTAAAGTACACAGTACTCCAAGCGGGCGCGTTATACGAAGGGGCGTCATCATTAAAGCGCCTGACACACGCGAACAGGAGGGACGCGTGTCAAAAAAGCAGGAGCGACAGAAGGGATTTGAAACAGACGACTTTATTGCTGGAAATTAATGGGGAATTATTCAAAAGAATAGGCGGGAAACCCGTCAGCTGGTCGATATCCGATGATGGGCCACCCAGAAGATCGATAAGCATGAACTCACTCTTAGATCGAGTCATTCAGACTTGACCAGAGTGGGGGGGGACTAGATGATATGGGATATTATATACACAAGGCCAAACCGGTCAACTCAGCCGGTCGAGAAGACCAAGTTAGGAGGAGGCCAGAACGAGAGACAAGAGGATCGATCATTTAAACAGTCGACTAGGCAGTCGATCGACCAACCCATTGCACGACTAATCCCGTAATCGAATAACCCATTGCTCGACCAGATATATGATCGAGCAACCCCTTGTTCGACCAGACGCGGGATCGAGCAACCTATTCGAGGAGCCCATGATCGAGGAGCCCGTGATCGACCTAGTCACAGGCGCGTGGGTTGCGGATGCGCGTGAAAGCCTCTAACTGAAACTCAGGAGAATATTTACCCCATGTGCAAGAAGGACACGTGTCGATAATATATTGGGTGATAGCGATAACCACCTCTGACAGCTCCCAACGCCCTGCGCCACCTCTGACATGTGCGCCGGCGTGTCAGAGTACAGACGGGCAGCTTGGGCAGCCAGCTCATCCTTATCCGGGCAGTTATTAGGGCAGGTATCTCACCCCTATAAAAGGGGATGAGTCTTTTCTTCCTCAACACATTCTATTCATTCTCTAAATTCCAATATACTCATACACATACTGACTTAAGCATCGGAGGCTCTTCACCGGACCCAACCCCCGGTGTGAGAGTTGTTTGCAGGTTTCCAACGTTCTTCCGGCGAGGACAAGAACCGATCTACTCCAAACCGGACTCGGACGCTTACACTTGCATTATATTATTAATATTAAAGATAATGAGGTAGAGTTAAAGTTGAGTTAAATTTGAGTTTTGATTGGATTTTTACTATTGAAGTTATATACAATCACACCCTTAGTTGCTGTCGGGGACTACCAGGAGCTGTTCGTGCTCTACCGGAAGCTGTCCGAGACCTACCAGCTGCTGCCGGAGCCTACAGGGAGCTGTCGGGACCTGTTGGGAGTTGCCGGGACCTGCTGGGAGCTGCCGGGACGAACCTGCTGCTGTTTGGGGCCAGCCCGGGCCCGGCGAGTCGAGCCAGACGACCACCCAACATTTTCAATGCGAGCAATTTTTATTTAATTAGTTTTCAATTAATTTTTTATTGGCCTAAATGTTTTTTCATTTGTTATTCGTTCAGAGAAAACGCGGGAGAATGTTTAAATTATATCTCGAAAAAAACTGGATTTGATCCGAAAAAATATCATAAATTCCTAATGGCCTCTCTCTGTACATAAATAACCCGACAAAACAAATTAGAAACATTATAATTCCTAAACTACCCCCAGAAACGGCCTCCAGCTGCGCTCTCCACACACACCACCACCATTTCCACGCACTACGTTTTGGTCTTTCCCTCATATCCGTTCCCATGGACAGCAAAAACCCGAACTCCGGCCGTCGCCACCGCGAGAATTCGGCGCCAGCGTCATCGCCCTCGCGGCGGAGTTTGAAGAGGAAGCTCGACGAGGAGTTCGGCGACGATCAGGTGAGGATAGGCGGCGAATCTGCTTCCGATTCGCAGCGAGATCTCGCGAATGAAATCCGCACCCAAGTCGAGATCCTCGATTCGTCTTTCTCGTACGCGGAGCAAGATCGCGCGGCCGCCAAACGCGCCATACACGTCCTGTCCGAACTTGCGAAGAACGGTACTGGGAAAAGAAAAATCAAAATTGAAAGTACTTACTGGTTATTTGCTTTTTTCAATTAGTTAATTTATCTGCTTTAGTTTGCATGTGCTCTGTCCTGCGTTTATGGTTTTGAGCCGTGGTGGATTGTGGCTCATGTGGTCTTTAGAAGATGTAGCAACTGGAGGAACTTGTTGTATTGTTGGTGTTTAGAAGAAGTGGCCACTTGAAATATATTACATGTGCTCTATTGTTTTGTATTGTTGGTGTTTTTTATTTTTTTTTCCATTCAATTTGATATATGCTCGTGTAATACATTTCAAATGTGCATGTGCTGGGTTTTTGAACTTGTGTTTATGATATGCAATGGAATTATGCATGTGCTGCAGAGGATGTAGTGAATGTGATAGTAGACTGTGCGGCAGTTCCCGTGCTTGTAAAGCATCTACAAGCTCCACCACTAGAGAGGGAGAGAGAAGGTGGACCGAGGCTGTACGAGCATGAAGTGGAGAGAGGAAGCGCCTTCACTCTTGGACTCCTAGCTATTAAAGTAATTGCTGTTCTTGAAATCATATCCCGTTCTATGTTATTGAGGTTCTTTTTTCATTACTGATTTGCGGTATACAAGTTTTGCTTCCCTATCCTTCCATGAGCGTTCTTGTCATATTAAGATTGTGGACTCAAATGAAGCATTCACGTACTTGTACACTGCCAAGTTATTTACTGCTTGATATCTGATTGGTTCGTTTTTGCTCCACTATGTTTGAATTCCTTTTTGCAAGCTATCATGTTCATGTGAGCTCATACAGTTCACGTGGATGCCTGATATCTATAGTGAATGGCCCTGCACATATTATAGAAAGAATCCAGGTTGTCCGTATGTTACAAGGGGAAATCTGTGTATTATTATGGCATAAACTATTTTTCTTTTATTTTCACGTCTGTTTTACCCATTGTTCACACGTTTCACTCGAGAAAGATGTTGAGTATTTTATGTATAACTCACTGCCAAGATTAAACACATAAACCATTTATAAGTCGGGCAGATATATTTTGCAAGTATCGAGAACTTGGTTGCTATCCTGATTATGATATAAAATTTTGTATGTTGTATGGACTTAGATTAATCTTGTGCATTTTAACCGTAATTGCTTAAAATTGGATCTGCCTGATATATATCAGTGACAACTATTTCTCGTCCTACTGTATGTGTTTGACAGCCAGAATATCAACAGCATATTGTCGATGCGGGAGCCCTAACCCATCTCGTGGATCTATTAGCACGGCGAAGTGATGATCCGAACTCTCGGGCAGTAAATGGCGCCATTAGGAGAGCAGCTGATGCAATCACTAATCTTGCTCATGAAAATAGCAGCATTAAATCCCGTGTTAGGTAGTTTTTTGCTTTTTGTGATTAGAAATGATGTGGCTGTTATCTGACACTTGGATCATGCTTTCAGGATTGAGGGTGGTATCCCTCCTCTTGTTGAATTGCTTGAATTTGCTGATGCAAAGGTGCAGAGAGCAGCAGCTGGAGCCCTTCGAACCCTTGCTTTTAAAAACGATGAGAACAAAAATCAGGTTCCTTTGACTCATTAGCTTATGAAGTATATGTTGTTTGCTACTCTGTGGTGGTTCTAACTGTCTGTTGATTCAGATTGTGGAATGCAATGCTCTGCCTACCTTAATACTTATGCTGCGGTCTGAGAATGCTGCCATACACTATGAAGCGGTTAGCTTTCTATTTCCCCCCCTTCATTATTTTATGTATGCTTATTGTGATTTATTATGAAATTGTATTTGAAATAATCTTTTAATATTGCTGATGCAATTATCAGGTTGGTGTTATTGGAAATCTGGTCCATTCATCTCCAAACATTAAGAAGGAAGTCCTTGCTTCTGGAGCTTTGCAACCTGTCATTGGGTTACTTCGGTATGGTTGGCTGTATTTTAGTTTTGTTTGCCCTGCATATTTTCTCTTCAAGTCTGGAAGATAAAGGGAACCACAGAACTCTGTTCTATTCTGGGTTTATAGGATACTATGAAGAGAAAGATGGAAGTTTATAAATTGAACTGCTGTATTGACAAGAATGATTCAATAGTCTAGTCGTGCACCTCCCTGAATGCTCACACCTTGCTTTGTCTTTGTGAACCACATCTACATTTACAGCATCATTTGCACTGGTCATTGTCACCCTGGCTCAACCATGACCTTTTTGTGTAGAATGGTCTAGTAGTTTATGAAATCATCTCAGCTAAGCTATGTGAAGGAAGACCACTGTTCTATCTTGATCCCCTATTCCCCTTCCATGATAGTTATTGCTGTTCATCTTCTCACATTTGTATTGATATATGTGCACTCATCATTCTATTACCTGGTTTCACCGACCCCTAATCACCTTTCTGTCGTTGGACTTCTTGAACTCCAATTTCTTCATTCTATTCTGATATTCCCTGCATATTTTGCATCTGTTTTGCCGTTTCTAAGACTTCGGTTTTTTTCACAATAAATATCAAAATTTCTGAAGTGCGTGATTTGCATTTGAAATGTCGACCTGACATCTGTATGCATAACAGCTCCTGTTGCTCAGAGAGCCAAAGGGAAGCTGCTCTGCTTCTTGGGCAATTTGCTGCGACAGATTCAGACTGTAAGGTGGACGAAGATAATATTATTTCCATTGAACCTGAATACTGGATCCTAATGAACAACCATCGAAAGATAGATGTCTCTTTGGTCAAATTTTCTTGCTACTCATGAATCCTCGCCTGATGATTCTGCAGGTGCACATCGTTCAAAGAGGTGCTGTTCCTCCACTCATAGAAATGCTCCACTCACCAGATGCTCAATTAAGGGAAATGTCGGCATTTGCCCTGGGGAGGTTAGCTCAGGTAACATTTCCAATTTTCTTCTTGGTTATCTTAGTTTCAGACCGCCAAAATCTCCCATTTAGTTAAGTTGGTTTAATTGGGTAATCAATCTGTTTTTGCGTTCTGGCAGGATCCACATAATCAGGCCGGTATTGCACACAGTGGTGGAATAGTGCCATTACTCAAGCTTCTTGAGTCTAAAAATGGATCGCTGCAACATAATGCTGCATTTGCTCTCTATGGGCTTGCAGATAATGAGGTATTGTAAAGTGGAGTGTTAAAACAACCGTGGTTGAATTTATTGCTGCTCTGACTGTTGCTTCTATATTTATCCACCCTACCCGCTGAAGGATAATGTTGCAGATTTTGTTAGAGTTGGGGGTGTTCAGAAACTTCAAGACGGTGAATTTATTGTCCAAGTACTGTCTCAACTCTTAATAGTTTTCCATTAGAGTTATACAAATTTGGTTTAATCAAATTATCTAATATCTTGCTACTGGCTGCAGCCTACAAGAGATTGTGTGGCCAAGACACTGAAGAGACTTGAAGAGAAGATCCATGGGAGGGTACGTTGATGTTATTCATTTTAGAGTACAATAAGTTCTCACTTTCTATCCTGAATTTAGCATGATATTTAAATCAACTGAATTGAATATAAAAAAGCCGACGATAATTAGGATGTGAAATATTTAAAGCAGTCATCTGGAAATTCTTGTCTGTAACTCCGAGAGAAGATGAGCATAAACTTTGTTTTGCGAGTTGTTCAAATGCCATGGGCACATTATTGTTTTTAGCTATCCTTGATGTTTATTTTATGGATCTTCAACTTGGTGTATACTTTCACCGAGCAGGTATTGAGTCACTTATTGTACATGATGCTTGTGGAAGAGAAATGTGTTCAAAGACGTGTGGCTCTGGCTCTTGCTCATCTCTGCTCTCCAGATGACCAAAGAATCATTTTCATCGATAAAAACGGTATGCACCATTTGCTACTTTGTGCATGAAGTTGGTATCACAGCGACCTGTCTAGACTTCATTGAAATTTTTTGCCTCGAAAACCTCATATTCTTGCAGGACTCTCTTTGCTTTTGGAACTTCTAGAATCCACTAACTCGAAGCACCAAAGGGATAGTTCAGTGGCTTTATGCAAGCTGGGTAATAAAGCGAGCTCACAGTCTCCCATAGATGCTGCTCCTCCGTCCCCTATACCTCAGGTTACAATGCAGTTCATAGTTGAGTTGAAACTTGACACAACTTTTAATTGAAATACTAGTTGCATTGAGCAAAAGGAACACATTTTTCAAGTCAAGTGAAGTAATGTGTATCCATGTCATTTTTATTTGTAGAATAGCTGTGCCAAGCTGGTTACCTACAATCGATGATTGCTATTTATCAACCGTGGTAATACTTTCGGTTTTGCCAATTACTCAAATCTTCTACAGGTATATTTGGGCGAGCAGTATGTAAACAGTCCTACATTGTCTGATGTGACATTTTTGGTTGAAGGTGAATATCTGCTTTTAAGATTCTTGAATGCTTTCTTCACTCGCCTAATTTCTAACTCTTCATTTTTGTTTGATTATCAGGAAAACGATTCTATGCACACAGAATTTGTTTGCTTGCCTCATCCGATGCTTTTCGGGCTATGTTTGATGGTGGTTACCGGGTGAGCAATATATATGGGCTTTGGATTATATCTCATGAACTCATACTTAGTGTTCTCATGTGGCGCCCATGGCATTATGGAAATATGGCGTGACGGGTTTCTGCGTAACCAGACTTAGATTTCGGCCAGCTGCCCCATTTTCCTTCATCCGCCATTGATAACAATTCAGTCCTCCATTATTGATTGATAAGACCGCCTATGTGTTACTTTTGCCAAGTTGTCATACAACATTCTTTCTATTGGACATATATCCAACTGAATGATGTGCATATGTTTCCCTCGTGGAGCTCTTTTATAAGTTTGCTATACTTAAAAGAACTTTCACCTTATTGGTTCATGGCTCAAACTATAAAGCTTATGTAACATCATTTTACTTGAAATTAGATTGTCTAGGGTGCATGAATTTCATGAAGTTTGGTCTAAAGATCAATGAATTGTCTATGCCCGTTTTTGCTAAGTTATTAAAAAGGTATGCAAATATTGCAGGAGAGAGATGCCAAAGATATCGAGATTCCTAATATCAGATGGGATGTTTTTGAGTTGATGATGAGGTGAATAATAATATTCACAATTTTTTTCATCTTTTGCTCTTGTGTGGAGTTCTAAATCTAGTGAGCACTTGTTCTCTTGGTAAATGATGAACTCGGTGTTACCATTTCGCTTTGCAGATATATCTACACAGGATTTGTTGACGTCAACTTAGACATTGCACAGGATCTTCTGAGGGCTGCTGATCAGTATCTGTTAGAGGGTCTAAAGCGCCTATGTGAATATGCCATTGCACAGGTAGGTGCACAAGAAAATATGTATATATATACATACTTATATGTATGTATGTGTGTGTACGTGTGTGTAAAAGCTTCTCGTTTCTAATAATTTGTTCTTTTCTGTAGGATATATCGGTGGAGAACGTGTCTCTCATGTTTGAGTTATCGGAGGCATTTAATACTCAGTCGTTGAGACATGCTTGCATCCTATTCATCCTGGATAATTTTAACAAATTAAGTCCCATGGCATGGTATGTTTTACCCTCACCCTTGATAAAATCCCATTGCTCTTAAAAAAAAAAAAAGTGTGATTGGCTCTTTGAAATTGAAATGGAACAGACTTTTCTCTTTTTCTTTTTCTATAATTTTGAAACTCAACATGGCTTTTGTGTTCTAACAAGGACAAAATTTAAGGATCGTTTTTGTTCTATTTGTGCTAACGTAGGTATCCCCAGCTCATTCGACGTATATTACCCGAGACTCGACATTATTTCGTGAGAGCATTGACGACTAGACAGATTCATGCGGATCTAATACGGTAGGTGTGTTTTTGGCAGCTGTTTCCTGGTACTTTTAACCGCCTAAGTGACCTGATGAGAATGTACAGAAATTTTTTAGTTAACTAGTAGATGAGCCTGATTTGTTGTGTTCTTGCTCTGGATTAACCCCCTGTAGTGCCAATGGCATAAAATGTTGTACCACTTGACACGGCTGATTCCTTATTCTTGGATAACTCGTACTTGTTGCTGCTCACATATGCGAATTCAATTGCCATGAAGGAAGACTATGCAGTGTAGGTTTAATGTTTGTGGTGGTGCTTTTCGACTAGGGTTGCAAGCGAAACGAGTCGAGTCGAGCATGAGCTTTGACGAGTGCAGATCGAACTATTTTCTTCAGTGCTCGAGTTCGAGCTCGAGCTTGACGAACCATATAAAATGGTACTAGACTTGACTCGTGAAAAAAATAAGATTGTTCGAGCTCAACTCGATGCTCGATATGGCTCGAGTTCGACGCGGAATTTTAACAACTAAATTTCAAATATAAGGGTACTATTTTTAATCTAAATACTAAATAGACAATTCTAGCCTTGGTGTTGCTCTAATGTTGATAATTAAATTATATGGAGTATTTATGTAAATCAAAAATCGAGCGGCTCATCGAGCTTATGAGCCTCTTGAAATAATGCTCGAGACTCGACTCGTTTGATCGATTGAATAGCTCGAGCTCGACTTGAGATTCAGTTTGACCGAGCTTGAATCAAGCATGGTTTGAGCTCTCGCAAGCGACTCTTGACCTACTTGACTCCTTTACAACCCTATTCTTGACAGCACTCCACTATGGCCTTTTCATTTGTTTAATAAATATTAAATAACCTTGTCAAAAGTCCAACTAAAGGACCACATTAGTAAATGTGGGGAAAAGAGTGTGAATGGCCTATAACATCCATTTGTGAGGAACATTTTCCTTTTGTGAAACTTGTGAGAACTAGAAGGTCCACATGTTGGCATTGTCTTGAGTTAACCTATAACTCATATTTTTATTAATTTATCTAATGTATAATATTATATAAACATTTTTTTGTTCTCAAAATAATGGGATGAATCATGTAAAGTATGTAGTGTTTTATATGTGGATGTGGAGCTTCTTAATAGACATCTGTGATGTAGTTAGAGAACAGATAGATAAAGCTACACATTGACACATTTGGATGAGTCCTAATTGGAACAAGCTCAACCCTTATTCCATATTAAATGCATTAATATTCTTAAATTCCAACAAATCTTTAAAAACCCCAATTAAATACATTAATATTCTTAAATTCTGATAACTTTTCCATGTAGACGTTAATTAATAAATAAATATTAAAAAAAAAACATACTACTACATCTTTTTCATTAAGGCCAGAATACAAACAAACATGTTTGTGTATTCTTCGAAGTATTGGAAGTGTTATTTACTCCTTTATAGTAAATATTTTGTGCATTATTATTATTATTATTATTATTATTATTATTATTATTATTATTAAAAAACAATTGTTTATAAGATTCTAAAGTTGTTTGACTATGCTATTAAAACAATTTACCAATTGTTTTAAATTAATTTTTTCATGAGATACAAAAAAAAAAGATAATATTGATGTTAAAATAAATAACTTGAAAAAAAATGTCTGTAATTATGTAATTTATATTTATTGTGAATTATAGTTGGTATTAGAAATAACTATTATATAATATAATAGAAAAATACATGATTACACTCAATAGGATGTATCAATGTGAGAAGTAAAATATATTAATTATAAATTTTGTAACCGAAAATGGAGAAAATTTTTTAGAGGTTTTATTAAATAGGTAAAATTAAATGCTATATGCCAACAATTATATAGATATATATTATAAATAAAAAAGTAAAAAAGATACTATCTATTTTTTTTTTTAAAATGTCATTTTTGTTTTATCAACAATTAACTAAATAAATGACATTTTGGATCTTCTGTACATATCTTTCCATTGTTACACTCATTTAGCTAATAAATACATGACGTCTTTTCATATTCACTCTTCATCTTTTTCTCTAAAAATTTATTTCTATCCTCATTAATGAGGGTTATTATTGATAAAAGAAAAAAAAAAAAAACTTAATTACTGTACAACTTTTCAAAACGATACTTATTAAAAATAAGACAGAGTAATATTTTTGTGAATTCTAGTGTAAAAGTAAAAATATGATATTTTTTGCAAAATCCACTATTTTTTTTTTAAAAAAAAAATATTTTTTATTTTTATGGAATAGAAGTTGTATATTGTCCCTTCTTCATTTAATCTTTCTCCTTTTACCTCTGTCGTCTTCATTTTCTTTTTCTCTTCAAACCCTTGTCCTATTTCGTCTGGATTAACCAGGAATTTCCATAGCAGGCCTTCATAAAAGTGTAGAAAATCGAAAGACAAAGAACACCAATTGAAAAATCTGTGAAGAAAAAAAAAAAAAATGATG